>JAQFZL010001439.1:0-10437 GCA_034695685.1 Galumna lanceata | reverse complement strand
AATGTGAAATATAATTATTTATATAAACTATGAAATATTAAAGTCATTAAACTATCAATCATTTCATATCAATTGTCAAAATTATAAATTTTATTAATATATGAAACATCCTATTCCTGCATATTTTACTCGAATTACTCAAATAAATTGTCAAAAATATTTGTTTCAAATATAAGGTATTTAATATAATCTTAGATTAAATATTCAAACAAAAATAAGGCTAAACTCGGATTAATTTTGTTAAAAACTCTTATTTTAAATTTAATTTCAGGATTTAATTTTATCTATGAAATAGTGATACCAACGAAGAGTAGTTAAACTTTTGCCTTAAGTCCTGAGTGTTTTGGTCAGCACTCAACACATTCTTTGTTAGGAATTAGAAAAATAATAAAATGAATGCAATCCTTAAAAACTGTAAAATCACGAAAATTATAGCTTTTAAAACACTTTCAAAATTTGATCTTCAATTCATTTTTTATATTTTGTTTTTTTTTATTAAAAAAAGAGTTATAATAAATGACTGCAAATAATGTTTTATAGCATAAGAATAAGAAAATCACTTTTTTTTATTTTCTAATTTTTTAGATGATTTTGAAAACGCCTCTAAAAAAAGACAGATTTATATATTATAGCCCTAAGGCTTAAATATCGTTAAATATAAATCTAAAGATTTATAGCTTAACAATATTTTGTAAAAAAATACAAGAGACTGTACTCACTGGTCAGCACTATTGTATAGGGATATATCTGGTCTCCATATCTCACCGAAACCAAAATGAATTTCCTGTAAATAGTATTTTATAAAACCGTTTTTTATATTTATCAAAAAATCCCAATTTTTAGCTCTATTTCGTGTATAAAATTAAATAAACAAAACGAAAGACAATTATTTAAAATTTTAGTCTTAAAATGAAAAATATTATTCAATTAATACTAAATGATGTCAAACCTGAAGCCCTCCGAAATCATTGGGATTCCACGTCAAGTGTTCGTCTGACCAAATCTTAGAAGAAATGACAAAATTTTTAAAATTTATTTAGAAGTTTATCAACATTTCATTAGTTTTTCATACCATTTGAAGCCAGACATCAATTGTAAGGACGTGTGATATTATATCCTTAAAACAAATAAAAGGATATAATAATGATATATGAAATTGTTGTTAAAATTGTCTGATTTGAATACCAGATCCGTTAAACGTGTGACCGCTATAGACATGTTAAGAAAAGTGGGAGTTCGGTGTTGTTTGACGGGTCGACTCCATTTGTCATAATTTCTTTTTACCAATAATTCATTTCTCAATTTCTTAATCTGAATGACCTCATCCTCTGAACAAAATTATTAGGAATTTGGGAGAATTGGCTTAAAATCTAACTTAATGATGACTTACCGCAACTAATATTGCAAAATAAGCAAGCAAATAAAATACTTATCAGACTATAAATTCTCATTTTTCATTAAATTAACCGAAAAATATTTCTTAATGTTTCCATTCAAGTGTTTCAAAATAAACACAAAAATTGTTAATAACTTTGTTTTTAAAATACAATTTCAAAATATTTGATAAAAATTCTTTAGGCGTTTCTTATCTGATAAAAATAGTGACAGAATTTACTTGAATTTCACTTTTGAGGCATTGCTTTTGTGAGATAACTGAAAATCGGATCTAATATTCATCATTAAATCTCTCAATCTTTCAAATAATAACAAAATTTATTGTCGACTTTTTGCGGAACAAACTATTTATTATTCTCTGATAAAATGTAACTTTTTTGGAGGACATCCTTTGGTTACTCCTATTTTTGAGCTGAACCTGAGATAGCCTACGATTTATTAAGTTTTAGGATAAAAAACATCTGCGAAATGGAATCAGAACTGTTTAATACACCCACTCTTATATTCAACAATTTATTCAAACACCAAAAATACTTAATGACCAAGTTCATTTACCATGACTTTTATCAATTGATTAAATGAACTAAATATACAAGAATTCCTCATTTTTTAATCAAAATTTTTATTATATTTATGGCATTTTTGTTATTATTCTGAATATTTATATGAGTTTTAGTAAAATATTTATAAGAAGCTGATAATAAGGTAATTAATTAGGAATATCAATAATGATCTTGCAATAAAAAACAAGGCCACCGCTGAGAGTTCCCATCTTTTGCTCTGAATCAAAGACCTCAATATCTTATGAGTAAATTTAATGAATACATCTTTTGATAATTAAAAGTACTTCAAACGACAAAAAAGCATTAAATCAAATCAATTATTCAAATGATATGCTTTTGAAATAATTCCTTCAATTGTTTATTAAATGAGTTGTTTTGCCTTCAGTGAACACAGTGTTTATAAACAGCTCATAATAACAATTATAATAAATATATACTAAGGATAAAAAACTAACTAAAATGATCTTAACTCTAATATTAGGCCACAATTTATCAAATGTAGATCAAAGTCAACAATAAGTGATGAAATTGTGTGGAATCGCTTTAAATTGAATTCTTACTAAAATTATATGTTTTAAATAAATAATGGATTCCTTTAATGGAATTCTCAGTAATTGTGAGTTCAATCAAATTAATGTTTGAAATTTGATTGTATCTCAACTGAAATAAGACTCCAATTATATCGAAAAACATATTTTAATATCAATTTGTTATTAAATAAATTTCGATAAAATTTAAGTTAATTTTTAAAAAAAATGAAGCAATTTTTGCCTTTATTATAACCGGTCTGACCACTGGTCACCACTGAACACATGGCGACAAATAAACAGAAAAATCTGGAAATTAATTATCAACTTATGATACAATCGAATAACAAAAAAACTGGAAAATACAAAATGTATTAATAAATGCCTAAAATTGATATTTACATTAAAAAGATATTACTTAACATTTGTTTTAAAAGAATATAAAAGAATAGAATAATTTTGAGAAATTAATTTCTTTATGAGAGCTTTGGGTGTATGTGATGTCAGTCCAGAACAGGATTCTTTGCAATTAGTTGTCAATCAATTGGGCACTTGTTTTGCAAATGTTGCATACATTGGGTTCAGTCCTATAATAGGAATGATTTGTTGCTTTCAAAGGTACTTTCAAAGAGAAACAGTTTAAGTAATTGAAGGCCATATAATTGTTATGTGAAAAAAATAAATAATTTATTAATCGATTTAGGGATGAGTCATATCAGAGAGAAATCATTGACTTTTTTAACATTAATTTAAGAAAATCGTAAGTTTGTAATGAATGAGAAGAGTTGAGTAATGACTTGAGCTTTCAGTGCAATTAGAGATGAGAGGGAGAGAGAGCTGATCAGCGTTTAGTAATTTGTACGGCAGATGAATGCGATCCCGGCTTTGGGTACGTTCTCATATCATATGCGAAGGACAGGTTAGGGTTCAGTTTGCTCTGTGATTGTAGGGTTCTCTGCCGTAAGCATAGGAATACTGAAAACAAACACGAAATCAGAAGAATAACAATAAGGAAGACAAGGGATGCGGTGAACCCAATCAAAGACATGCATATTATGTCACTTTCGTCCCGCACTTCAGAAAAGAGAGGAAGTGATTCGTTTTGCAAACTGAAAGACAGATCTCCAGCAGAAACCACTTGTATTATGCGATTGAGTCCCACTTGAGTCGAGTCATGTTTATATGTAGAGCTGGCGATGATTTGCCGCTCAACATCACGTTCTTCTCGAGGCTTTCCAATCGAATGGAAATTGTTTTGACCCGAACCAGAATATAAATTGACGATATCAACAGGAGGTCCTTGGTGCTGAGTACACTGCTCTGGGCATTGGAATCGACAGATTTGTATTGTGCACTGGAAGTGAACTTCCATACTGTCGGGGAATTTGAAGGCCTGGAAGTGAGTGTAAGAGAGGACACTCGCACTCGAACCAAAGTTCTTGATTTTTGTAAATCTACTCATGAGTTTCGGTCTTACAATACAACCCATACTATCGACTAATTCAATGGGCGCTCGTTTGCCGTCGTGTGCGATACAGTTCCTGACCAACATATCGAACTTATTCTCATCGTCTTTAATGGCCAAAACCATAGTCATGGTCTGTCCTATTTTGACTATTCCTGCCACTTCACTTGCCCATGGTCCTTTGCCCACTTGTATTTGCATCCAGCAACCAACATTATCACCGGCAAAATCAGCTCTGACTACATCTAACATATCCACTGGGAATGGTCTGAATGTGACGGCCTTTTCATACTGGTCGTGCCATGTACATCTAAGTTTTCTAGCCTGGTCCCACACCTCCTGCACCTGAGCGTCGTATTGTATAACAATAGTGTTCTCAAAGAAGGTTCCGCTACCGCTCTGAGAGCCATAACCATATAATCCATTTTGAGTATTACCAGTCGTTCCGCAACTGTTGATAGAAATGTCGAAGAATACACTATTCCTTCCGGAACCGGCGGGTAAGTGAACACAATTGCCATAACTGTAGTGTCCTTTACTGAAAATAATTCCATTGAATTGTTTGTCGAATTCAATCGCAACTTTCATCAAATTTTTCTCGCATTTAACGTCTAAGTGAACTATTTTTGGCATTTCAGGCATTGGTAGAGGCCAGGGATCATTGCCTTGAGGATTCGACACACCTGCTGTTCAAATATTTATTATTCAAGTCTTGTTTCGGACAAACGTTTCGCTAAAATTTTAAACAATAGTATATTAAATAAGAAAACTTAAATTACTCTGAAATTGTGGCGGAGTATGTATTTCCGGCCCGTATTCCACATAATTATTCTCAGGAGGAAAGGCGTCGTGTTTTTGCTGAGCACCGCCTGGATATACAGGTTGGGGACCTCCTGATGGGGGCCCAGCAAATGGTGGCCCGTGAGGACTCTTCTGAGGACTGTTTGGCAAAATTATCTGTCCCGGCCTTACGGGAAGAGGCATTGGCACTGGTATAGGAATTCCCATCCCTTCATGTTTTGATGGAGACGCCTGAATATAGTTATGCATGTTTAGAGGTAACCCATTGCCCTGCACTCCGTCATACTGTCCCTTAAATTGTCAAAACTTTTATTTAACTTTTGAACAATAAATGAATTGAAATATTTTTAAATGAAATGAAATACTGATTACCTGATGTTGAGGATAGACCTGATGACCGATAGATTCCTGGGTCTCTGCTTTAATCAAATCGTCGTCTGGATGTCCGTCAAGCGGTGCTCCAATTTTGTCGTTTTGATTATTAACTTCAATGTCTTCGTGACTCTCATCACTTAATGACGACTATTTATGGCATAAAATAAAATACAAATTTTATTCAAAAAATTCTCATTTAATTCTAAGTTTGAATTTCTAATATTAAGATAAAAATCAATTAACTTTATTTAAGTATCAGTACATCCTTTTCAATGATTTTAAGTTAAAATTGATTGAATGTTTCACTTTTAGATATTCTCAAAGTTTTGTTTTAAATAACATTTTGATAACTAATTAATTACTGAACTTATAATTTAAAAATTAAAATAAATTTTCTATATTTATTTAAACCCAAAATTCATATCATTTGTGAGGATCAGTGACTTAATCTTCAAAATAGTTTTTTCTTTTTAATTTCAAATTAGGATTTCATTCAGAATACATGTCGTCTAAAATGATTCAATTTTCAAAGCAATTCATTGAAAGGAAAAATATTGGGCTAATGGTATAATGGGCTCAACAAAAGTAACATTTTTTATCACTATTAGTGATGTCAAATCCATTTAAAAAGATATTTATCTTTAATATAAGATTAAATTGATTTTTTCCGTTTAGATAAACATAGAAAACGTGAAACCAATTCTTAGCGCTTAATCTTTGATAATCGGTTCAAAACTATTCAATTGAAATAATAGTCAATTAATAGTTTTGATGAGATTTTGTGTCATAAAATTAGATAAAAATCGCACAAAGATTTGAAAAAATCTCAAATAAAATAAAAACTAATAATTGTTGACTCAAAAGAGAAGCGAAATGTTTTTGTTCAGTGCTTTTGATAATATAAAAGTTGAAAACCATTTATTGGACATAAGTTAATGGAAAATAAGAAAAGATATCTTAAAACGTGAGTGAATTAAACTTTAAAGTCTTTTATTTATTCTGAATCTTATTTATGTTTGAGCAGAGAATAGGCGCTCAAATAGGGCTCAAATACCGTTAGTAATAATAGTTAAGCGCTTTAATTAACGTATATATTGTAGAATAATATTGATCAGGAAGTCAGGAGTGAAGCTCAGAGTCAATGGCAATGGTTTGAGTGCACCACTCGTTCCATTGAAAACATGCATCCCTTTGGCATTCGGTCAAGAGGGAGGAGCATCACTTCCAATGGAGGCATCCAAATGTTTGGCTGAATTCCTGAGCCGACCTTTGCCTATGTGTCTGTTATATAATGTTATATAATGGTGAGAATATAGCCGCGGGCAGTGTATCAGCAGGCAGTAGGAGCTGCAGGTGAATCACAATTCTGGAATGAGTACCACTAGGCTCTCGGCACCTGTCATTACCCATACATGTAAACAACCCATTCAACTCTGAATTACTCTACGGATTGATTAGTTATCAGAACTGAATATTTATAAAGTCTTTAATGAATATAATTTTAGTTTCGATGATCGCAATCGAAATAATTCCTAATAATTGAGATTTATTTTGAAATACATTTTACTATAAATTCAATACAACTGAACCTCATTTACATAAATATTTCAGAATTGGTTTAAATTTATCGATTCCTAATAATATGCTAAAACTTTAGTAATTATATTCTGATTTTCAATTGATATCGATTTTAGTCATGAATTGCCCGATAAGTTAACTTTGGAACACACTTTTCATAAACAGGTTGTTTGGGTTAATGCAATTTTCTGTTACTTTGGGATCAATCAATTGTTTTCTATTCAAAGCTTAATCTAAAACTTCAAAACAAAGAATTCTTTAGACTTTAGAATCAATTCATTTGAAAATTTAGGTTTTTCTCAAACAACTCTTAAAACCAATTTTAAAGAAAATTATTATTCAAGAATTCAATGACTTTTTTGATTGAATCGATTGTTGGCTTAATTTGAATCAGTCAGTCATTGTTCACTTCAATAATCATTAAACTACTATACTATTGATAAAAAAAGTTAATAGAATGAATGGCTCGACTCAATCAACTATTTATTCCATCAAACATTTACATGAAATTATTACCTTTTTTTTCAGACAAATATTAAATAATAAAAAGGTTTTTATTTTATTTATGTTTTACTAAATATAATTTTTGATTAAACTTTTGATAACAGAATAAATATAAGTCTAATTTTAGCCTAATTTCCAAACCGTAATAAATATTCTTAAATATATTTTTAATCGATTTAATCAAAAAGAGGACTAAATTTCATTAATTTGAATAAGGAATCTATAAATCAATTATTGGTTTAAAGATTTGATCCAATTTTCAATCAAATAATTTCAGCTGAACTGTAAATCCTTTGCATAAATTAATTGGAAAAATCAAAAAATACCTTAAAATACATTTAGTGTATATGTAGTCAAACATTAATCAAGTAATTAAAAGACTGATCTTTCTCTTAGTTTTAATTTAATGCTCTAATTTTTATTTTTGATAAAACTTTAAACTATGATTTCATAAGATTTCATAAAAATTTTATAAGATTTTAGAGTTCAAACATTTATTTATAATTTCCTTAATTTTTATCAATTTTTTCTTCAAATCGTTTTTTTAAAAAATTATATTAAATGTAGTGAAGAGTTTAGATAAATATTGAGTTATTTCATATCAATTAGAAAAACTGTAAACTTTTACGAATTAAAATTTGCAATAAATTAATCAAATATTAATATTCAATAAAATATGTGTTGAGTTAAAAATTGATTTTAAAGGCATTTAAATCCCTTAAAAATAGCTCTGAATTGACTTCACTTCACTGTTATTATAGTGCTATTCATTGCTATCAAATTACATAAACTCGCTGTGACTTTGAAACTGCTGGAGGACATAAAATTTGGTAAAATACAAGTTTTGATTAGAAATGTCATTAATAGTGTTGCATAAATTTTTCTTTGCGATCAAACTGTGATCAAACTCTCTAAAGAACCGGTGGCTAAGTTTTTAAATTAAAATTTTATTGTCACAAATATTAAGTGTGAGTTGAGTTGCATTTCTTTATACTTAAACTTTTGTTTTGTATGTATTTAAGAGTAAATTAATGTTTCCTTTGATAAAGAGATAAGTTTCAAGTTTTATACGTCCAAACAATTAGACAAATAATAATAACATAATCGTATGATCACTAAATTTAACGGCAGAATAAATAACAAAATAATGGCACTCGAGTTCTGAGCACAGAATCAAATGAATGCAACAATGAATCCATTACTTGAGGCTCAACCGAAACCATTCGAGTTATAAAACATAAACCTTTGACTGTTCGGTATTTTTAAAGTATCGACAGTTCAATCACTAATTAAAGGTTAATCACCCATCAAAACAGTACTTCTTTTGAGGAAGCACTTCATATCTGATCAATAATATACTTTTCCATTCGTTTCTTTAAATAAAGAATTTCTCATTATTTCATTCAAAAGCGATTTTTATCAAATTTTGTGAATTTCAATGTTTTTCGGAAAAAATCAATTTTGATGAAAAGGTCGATCAAAAGTACAAAAAGATTGAGACCCAGAGGCCTACTTACCCCTATAAGAGTGGCCACGAACACAATGTGCAACAAAAACATATTCCGGTTGATAATAACCACTTTATAGCTCTCAATCTATAATTCAAAATAAATGTTTTAACATTCAAACTATATTTAGAAAAACCAGAAATCAAATCAAATCTCAAGTTTTGGTTTTTTAAACAGAATTTTTCTTTAAATATATATGAGATATGAATTCATCATTTATTTTACTTAAACTTGAATTTCATTTTTTTCAGTTAATCGGAGAAAATTATTTTTTGAATCTTTGAAAAATTAAATGAATAAAAAAATTATATTAAAAGTAAAAAAATATATAAACTATTATTAATCGGAAAAATCTAATCTTTGATCTAAAAGTCAAGCACTGGAATAATGTCAGTCGACAACAATAGGTATGGTTTGTCACTGATTCTCATCGGAAATATCTCACAAAACTATTATCTTAGCGTCAAAGGGATGTGAAGATAAACTTCAATGTCAAACAAAAGAAGTGTTGTTCGTGAATGAGGACAAAACTGATTTGAATTACTCTTTAATTAAATAAATGTTTAATTTAATTAAACTCTTTTCTCATCGCATCTCATAATTGTTGCGATTTATTGCTCTAATCGTAGGAACGGATATATTATTATTATTTCACTTTTATTTTTATAGTTTAAAAAGAAATGCAAAAAAGAAAAGACTAAAAATCTTATAAATTATAAGTCATTTAAATGATGGAAAGGTGTGTCTATAGAATTTGATACCTTATTTGTAAGTAAGCAATATAATCAATATAAGCAAGGCAACAATTTTGTCAAAATGAAAAATTACGATCAGATATTATAAATTAATTGAGAGATAAAAATGAGTTAAAATGAAAACTTACCGAAATTTGTTTGAAGTCAATCGATTGGAAATTGATTTAATCAATTAATAAAAACCGATTTATTAGGAATAGTCACTATTGATGGCACTCAGGTATTGATGCAAAAAATGATGCGTTCATACAAACATCACATTCACTTCAGATCTGAGGCTCAGCACAAGTCTCAGCTCAAAGTTGTTCTGTTCGTTTGAATCCGTGTATGAATTAGAGACACAGTTTAGATGTTGTGTACATAGAATTGAATACAAGTATTTGTTATATTATATAAGTGCTGAACGCGTCTGCGGTCAAGAAGCGGATCGAAGCACAGTTAGATCCCGTTGTGGGCCGACCTCCACATTTTATACCTGGTTTTAAGAATAACCTGTAAGCATACTTTCGCGCCCGTAGGCATCAAAGATGTAGCACTTAGTAGTGCCGTAAAAATCAACACAAAAAATGGCATAAATGGTATTTGGCATCAGATCTGCTTTTCTTTTAGCCTAAAAGCCTATGAAAACATTCTTTAGAATTGAAAAATTCAAATATTGATTATAAACTGAGACTTCCGTAAAATATTCTCAACTTTTTTCACAATCAAAAGGCTATTAATTATTGATTATTTCTTTTCTAACGTATAATCAAAGTATTAATAAATAAATATTTAATGAAAAATAGTTTCAAAAACTAAACGTTATATTTCTGTTTGACATTTAGTTTTTGAAGTTTATTTATTTGACTTATTTTTGATAAATTTATTATTTTATTTTGTTTGACATAATAATCATTGTCTCAATTGATATGCATTTCTTGAAGTAAAAAAAACGTCTGTAAAACATGTTTTTCATCTTTAAATCAA
>JAQFZL010001438.1:0-10438 GCA_034695685.1 Galumna lanceata | reverse complement strand
CTCTCTCTCTCTCTCTCTCTCTCTCTCTCTCTCTCTCTCTCTCTCTCTCTCTCTCCCACTCCTGTCTCCCTCTCCATCTCTCTCTCCATCTCATGAATAACACAATATTTTGATATTAGTTTCATTGCTTTTATACAACATTGAGTTCATACAAATATTTGAATGAAACTTAGATCTGGTCAACAGTCCGATGAATTGATAAAAATGAAAGCAATCATCTAAATTATCTAGGTAATGTTAGATATGTGTGTGCGCTCACAGCAATGGGACACTTGTTGTGAAAATAATTACATGAATTGAATATAAACACCGATTTTATAAAATTATAAAAAAATGAATTAATCCAAAAGTTTCTGAAATAATCATTTGTGACGAGTTTTAGCAAACGGTTATTTAATTAAACTTGCTAATTTATAACGACAAAAATATTGGAGGTCGTGAACCTTAATGTAAGTTCAGCTTAAATTAAGGCATAAAAATTCAGCATTTGTTATGTTAGATAAATAATGTAGCATGGTAATGCCACTCAATTTGCTACAATTTCATCGAATGTCAGGGAATAATTACTGATAATTACTCAGTTGTGTTAATATAAGTAATAAATCGATAAAAACATTCTCCTCCGAAGCGATCAGTTTTTTTTGTGAGAAAATCCACAAAAAATTCTTTCGGCGAAACATTTTGTTTATTCATTGTATGTAACGATTGTTCACGAATTCACTCTTTAATTTCATAATTAAATGGTTTGGTAGAGAATATGTGCAAGAATTTGTCCCTTAGCTTTGCTATGTTAATGTTGATTTCAAAATTATAATTTTAAAATGATTATCATTTAAACTTTTATCACTTTATTCATCATTAATTACGGAAATTACCTTGAAAATTTATTGAGCATGAACAACTATATCCTATTATTTAACTCCTTGGATATACCTCTCTATTAAAAGTAAACTTTTTAAGTAGTTTTCCCAATAGTTTCTAATAAATTGTTTACAAAATGTAACTCTAAATGAATAGTATTTGTTTCGAATGAATTGCATATAAATTGCATTTTTGCGACAATTTGTGTGAAATACAATTATTTTGTAAACGATTTTTCTTTGCTTTTGTCTGAAAAGTTTGAGAATAAAATAGTAAAACAAAGTTATAATAAATGAAATTCAAAGTATAGACTAATCGCTTCATTAACTTCTCTTCTCTCTTATAGTAAATTATATTTTAATTCTTTTGTGAAATTCTTTAAGAATTGTATACAAAAGTTTGGTTTTGAATGAGTTTTATATTTGTGTAATAAAACATTCCATGAAATGAATGACAATATTATTTTGAAATTATCTAAATAACTATTTTCATGTCTTAAAGAGTGGATAATAAAGGGTAGTATTAAAACAAAACTATATAAACAATTGGTTTTAGCGGAATGTCTTTGGAGTTGACAACAGTCCGGGAATTGCATTCTTAGCGCTATTATTGCCTTAAGTTTTGAATTGCAAAACAGGTATTCGATTGCAGTTTATTGTTATTCTAATTTTAAACGATTCACAAACTTTTCAAAAGATGTGACTGTAATATAAATAAGGCTTTTTATCGTCAACGAGTAGCAAGCTCATTTTTTTTTCATTTGCTAGATTCTTACAGAAAATAAAACTCTAAGAAACTGAATATATAATGATATGACTTTATTTAGATAATTCTAAATATTTAAATGGCTGACATTAGCTAGATTATTTATTATTAATTTGCTAATAAACGCCTTCAATGGTTTTAATGCCATTTTTATTCAGTTCTTAATGTTTATAATATTTAAATGAATGGTTTGAATGAAATTTCAAATAAGATTTATATCAAAAATATAAATTAATTTAATTTAAATTTCTTTTGAAAATATTTTATTACTGAATATAAATAAATAATTTTATTTTATTGAGTTTTAAATATAAATTTTGATTTGTTTTTTCGGTGAAATTCAATTGTCTTTTTTTGGTGAATGATTTTAAATTCCACCGGAAAAGTATTTCCCATAAATGTCTAAATAAATTGATTTCTAATGAAGTCTTATTTCTTTTCTCTTTTGATAATATAATGGGTTTTTGTGGAACTCATAGAGATTTTGCATCAATTTTTGAGCGAAACGTGTTTTTTGAAGACTTTATTTTTTTTCTTTGAAGTCTTTATTACAAACTCTGGCGTCAAATTGAAAACCGAATGGGTTTTACTCCACAACATTTGTTTGTTTGTGAGAAACAATGAAAGCATATCTTTAGAGAACATAATAATAATGTATTTTTAAACCAGAATTTGAGACTTCAGTAATTGTTTTTCAAATAAGAGATTCAATGGAAAAATAATCTGTTAATCAGGAATTTAAGTGAATTTTCAATAAATCCAACAATGATTTAATACATATTTTCATCACTTATTCTGAGTAAAGACAACAATTGGTTTTCTATTATGTCGGATATGAAAAGTTAGGATATGGGCTAATGGAAAGCCAGATGAGTCATCTTAGATAACGATCGTTATTACGCGATTACCATAACTCTGCTCCACATAAGTAAGGGGTTTATTGTGAAAGAGTGAACTTGTGTAGAGCCAGTGGTCCAACACTGGCCCGCCTGGTGTTTGGTGTCGGCGTATTTGTGGTAAATAAAGTGTACAAAAATTGGCTTCACTTTAGAAAAGAACTACAACCGAAGGGACAAAAAGGGCCACAAAATTACAATAAAACTTTTCCTATTTTAAGGGAGACTTAAAGGGGACGAAAAGTCTCGACCAAAAGATACTAAAACTAATGTCTGACAGCAGTTCAGTTCAATTGAGTTGAGTTCAGTTCAGTGGCAGAAAAGGAATACAGGAATTCCATTTCCAAATATATTGTTTGCAAAACTGGAAAACACTACAAAAGTCAGCCTCAGATATAAGTATGGGATTTGATTCTCAGATAAAGTCCCGATTCGAGAGTATATCCGATATTTAATTGAATATTCGGTCCAAATGGTGAGCACTTTCCCCAAATACTTGTGTCAGACCAATAGTCTCCACACCTCTATAATAACAATTGAATATGACGTCTGACCATAACTGATAGGATAGGAGAGTAGACGAGACAATAGCCAAACGAAACACAAGGAATGTTCATTTATGAGCAAACACTGCCTTAGAGTGCAGTTCAGTACAGAGTCTAAAGTCCAGAACTAACTTAAATAACATTATAAAAGGTATGTCTGTACATATGGTATGTGCGAAAAACGAGGCTCACACCACGTATGCTCTCTTATAATACCATTATATCAGTTGTGAGTTTAAGCCGTGTGTATGTCAAAGGACTACCACTCAAACAATTTTCGTGCCCTTAAGATATTTCTATGGGTTTTGTATTCACTCTTTTTCGTCCGAAAATTCTCTTTTGTATTACATTTTTCAATACCTTTATATTCATATTACAGATGACTATATCTAATATATATGGCCCTCTATTAGCGCTTTAGGGCCAGAATAATAGGAAGACTTTTATCTTAAATCTTTAGTTTCTCTCTCTCTCTCCCTCCCTCTCCCTCTCTCTCCAAATGTGTTCAAATGAGAAACCACTACAGAAACGAAAATGTTTTTAAAAATCTCTAATAAATACTTTTGTGTTTGAGTTCACAATTCAGTTGAACAGAAATATATAATTATTTTGAAAGATCTCTTCTATATATCCATATATTTGTATGGATTGTTTGGTTGTGTGATGTCTGCGCCCATATCTATGATCCCATACCTTAGTTGTATTGCAGTTGAATTAGAATTTACTGTAATTATTGTCTAATAAATTATTAATGAAATAAAAGTACATTAGATTTAAATGACTTTTTCTGCTTTTCATTTGTTTTATTTTTTCCTCACAAAAGATTTCAATGTTTTTATGATTTGCAGCTGAAAATGAGTTTTGGTTATAAACCTCATACTTATATTTAAAGTTAAAGAACTATTGCCACAAAAGAAGGCAAATATTCGCTCAGAGTATGAGTGATTCAAAACTGAAAGTATTGACAGTATTGTACTCTTGGCACTATTGGCACTATTTTAAGCATATTCTCAAATATTGACGGTTTGAGTATTTGGAGGAAAACTTGAGTAACCTTTCATTGAGACCTCTCTTTTTTGTGAGACAACTCGTCAATGGAAAGGACATCCTGTAATATAAAATGTCAACATGCACATTTTTTACTGCTTAAGGAAACTTTTTATAACTCGTAAAAAGTTTTCCACTAAAAAGAGTTTTATCTAAATTTATTCAAATAACTAATTATTAAAAATTTTTATTTTGATTCGCTTTAGAAATATAAGTAAATCAAATCTATACTCAATTTTAATGAACAAAATTACAGTAAGTTTTTGTTTGTATGAACTTTGGGTTCATTAACTTATTTTTACTGTAATTTTGTATTTAAAACTACGCATAAAAGAAACAAAGAATTAAATTAAGGGTCGAAATAGTTGTGTATATGAGAACCTCGAATATCAAATTAGCGGGAATTTCGTGTGTAATATAATATTGTTAGCAATACTGAGCTAGATTATTTTTTGTTTATATTAGAAACAGTTTCAAACAATAATTGTAATACATTTTAATGGATGGCAATTGTTTGTTGTATAAAACAAGAACTCATTCAGAGCTAATTCACTCACTTTTTGACAAATTGTAGTAAAAAAATAAAAGTTGTTTTTGTAAATCTTAATATAGAAGGTAAAGTGTAAATTACCTTGATAGTACTTGATAGTACTTGATAAAACTTTAATCAGTAAATTGTAGTGCATTTTATATGATTGATAAGATTAAGATGTAATTACACTGCAATCTGTTCTACAAGTTTATTGTACACTACCGGGACTGACCATCCCTGTAATGGAAAGTTGGTTTACATAGTTTTGTGTACATCTCTGGACATTATTCTGTTTGAATTAATGAAAAACAAATCTAATTTAGCGAACAATCAAAATATGAGGAAAAAACAAAAGTTGTTTGTGAGTTATCAAATGCCTTATTCTGTGCAATATTGTATGCCTTATTCTGTGCCTTGATGAATTATACATTAAATGTAAGCCTAGAAATTCATACATAATTTGTTTGTTCCCTCTCGTTGTCTCTCATTTTACTCTTTGATATAGCGGTCGGTTCTCTCATTTATAACTCATTGAAATATTATTATATTTGAGTACAAATTATTCAATATATTGAAGAGCGAATGATATTTGTCTGCAGTGTTTCCCTAACGATGTTATCTAAACATTGTATGCCTTTTATAGTCTGTCCTCTTATGCATTGGAATCAAATCTGATTGATATTAATTCCTGAGTTCGAAGTTTAACTCAAAAATAATTACTATTATTATATATGATTTGGTTTTACTATAAGATAGATCTCTACTCAGGACGAGTGCTGTTAATTGAGGAGTGAATGAGTGGTGAGAGAGAAGGCAAAGAGAAAGAGAGAAAGAAAGAAAGAGAGAGAGAGAGAGAACTGTCAAATGACATCTAAACCTTTAATAACGGTATTATTATGTCGACCAATACTTTTACTTTAGAGATTTCTGGTTTTGAGAGCACAGAATAATATTAAGCGTCACTTATATTTCGAATTATATAAGTTTATTGAATCAATGATTGAATTTAGAGGTTATCATAAGTTGAGTCAGAATTTCTCAAAAGCCTTAATAAGAATTAATGTCAAAAGTTGAGGACTAAGAGTTTCGTCTTAAAAGTCAATCTTCAGAAGACTTGTGTCTCAAAGATTTGTAAAGTTTTGGTATAAATAGCTTTAGAAGAGAGAGAGTATTATACCGGAGAGGAATTGAGAGGAATCACCGAATAGTTTAAATGACGAAAAAGCAATTCGTCTCTAATACTTAATCGTTGTTTTTGTTTGACTGTTTCCCAATGAAAGGCTGTGCCGGCTCTGTCTATACCATAATATATAGCTTAGTTTGACTAAAAAAACAAACATGCTTATCTTAATTGGATGCCAATATTCAAGATATGATAGAATCGTTTGAGAAACTACTCTTCACTTAATTATCAATAAATTTTCGATCAAAACGTGTGATTGAATTCAAAGTATGTTTTAATTATTCAAAAATTCTTATCATTAAAACATGAAAAAGAAGTCTTACCTCACAAGTAGTGCCAACGAAAAAAAAAGTAAAACTATTGGCGAACAGTATTAGTGTTTGTGTTGACCCAAAGCCGAAATCGATTTGAAACAATATAAGGCCTATCCATCACTGTCTTAAAGAAGACAATTGTGTCTCAATTTAAACAATGGTTTTATTGAACAAATATTTGACACAAGAATCAGTTCGTTGTCGACTTCACTCGGAAAGGTTTTGGATGAGAATTATTTGTGATTTTATCGATGAAATTAATTATGAGTTAATTTTCGTAATAATAATTGGATTCTTTTGATGAGAGAAAAAAAAAGTTGAATTGAATTTTGATTTAATTGAAAATTGATTTAATTCTTATTAAATAGTTTTGTAAACTCTTTGATTCAGAAATAATTCGATTGAACTTTGATTTGATTTGATTTGATTTTTGTCTTTTTTTTTGAAACAACTTTTTTCACTTAAAATAAGCGAACAATAAATTCATTTGAGTGTAAATTTATTGGCGAAGAAAACCACAGAAGAAATAAATTGGAGAAAGAATTCAATCTTTTTCTTTGACTTCTGATTATAGAAAAGCACTTAATGTCGTATTTATTGGATATTTCGGTCATTCATTTCTTTATCAAATCAAGAAATGAACGGAATTTCTGTTAAAACTTTTGTCAAATAAAATAATAGAAACCAAAAGCAATGAAAACACAAAAAAAGTGAATAAAAATTCTTTCGTCTTCTGATTGACGTAAAACTATAAGAGTTTTACAATAAGTTTTGGAAAATTATTTCGGAAAAAATTGGGCACAAAATCATAAGTTTTCACAAAGAAATAGTTATTCTTTTGCACTTTCCGTTCGGTTATTCATATTCACAGACATATGGCTGAGCGTTAGAGCACAGGAACTACTGTCAGAGACCAACTATTGTTGAGACAACTTCTGATGATTGAGAAAAATTTTTGTCTACAATTTTGTCAAAACAATACTATTTTGTGAATAGTTTTGGTTAAAGTTTTAGTTCAAAGTGCAGAACACGACTGATGTCTGTCTCTCCTTTCAATGTTGGGCACAGAATCGCGAATCGCAATGCAATGCATGACTTCGAAAACTTTTTGCTTCAATACTAATCGCAAATCCAATGAATGAGTAGTTCCTTACAGTCCAACGCAAGTGCAGTGTAGTTCGACCGGCACATCATACAATTCACTACCACCTCAGCTGTATTTCTCTCTCTCTCTCCCCCTCTCTTGCTCTTTCTCTCTCCCTCTCCTCGAGTTGTGAATTAAAGGCTGTGTTTACCGCAAATCAGACGTAGGGGTGATTAGCGCAGACTATTGGCACTGACTCGAGAGGACAGACTTATTGGTATTTCTGGTGATATAATTTGAGTCAAAATAATTAACAGACATTTATTGATGGAATAACTGTTGAACTCAACACTCAATTGATCGCAAAGTTGTGCTGAAAATTCTGAGACATTTTTAGTGTGTTTCACCCTCTCATTAATATTCATAGTGTAATTTTTACAGAAACTGTTCGTGCACATTATTTCACATTATTTTCCATAATTTTGTTTTGCCTCTAAACCGTATATCGAAATATAAGCTAAACGAAGGCAACGAAAACATAATTTTATTCAAAAATAACATTTACTTTACATATAATTTCAATGATATAATTGTATAGAAAATTATAGATTATATAACAAATTGAGTAAATAATATTTATTGGATTTTTAGATAATCTTAATATTAAATTAGTGAGAGAGGGAGAGAGAGAGGGAGAGAGATATGTAGTTCATATGAAAAGTTCAAAAGAGGTATTAGAGATAAAATGATTTCCAATTAATTCTTTTTATCAAATATATTATCGGCTCATTTGTAACGCTTCACATGATATGACTGATTATTTTGTTTTTTTACTTTGAGCTGAATTTCATGAAAGTAATTGTCAACAATTAAGAGATATCGTCGTTGATATCATCTGTCGTTTTGTTAGAATTGAATCAAAAGATATCTGGAATTCCGAAGACATAAATGTTTTTAAGTCACAAACTTCTCACTGTTTGGAGTGCAGTACATCACTAGACAACACAACACAACACTTGGAATATAAATTCATGAGACTTTATGTGAGGCAAAAGTTACGACATTTCAGATTTGGTTCCAACACATAATTCAATCAAAATTTAAGAGATCACACATTCTTTTATTCCCAAAGACTTTTGCAAAAAAAAATAAAAAAAAACTATTCATTCGAATAAGACTTTTCTCCTAAATTTTATTGAATAGCCTCTGGTCTGATCAATGGAGGGGTCAACAAATCTCTCTCTCCCTCCCTCTCTCTCCTTTTGCCTCTCTTTCTGTTTGTCTCTCTCTCCCTCCCTCTCTCTCTTTCTCTCTCCATCTCTCCCTCCCTCTCCACTCTCTGTATTAGTGGATTATATGGGAAAAGATTTTTTTTCAACAAGATTTGAATAAATACTTCCCAAAAGATATTAAGTGTTTGATAAACTGATGAATATATTCCTGGGAAAAGTTAGAATGAGTTAAAGTTGTAATAATAATAATACAAAAAAACAATAATCAATAAAATAGAAATAAATTCAAATGAAAAACAAAATAGAAAACAATGTATTATAATATTGTAAATATAGTTCAGTGCCCGACAAATGTCTTCACTGGCCTTACAATTGTGTTGAGAATTGAGCTCAGAATAGCTTTTTGAAGAAAAAACATAAAAACAATGAAAAAATGTGACATTTTTATACGAAGGGGAGCGCCATAAGTAAAGATAAAAAGAATTTTGCCTTTACTTTAAAAGTCAATTCAATTGCTAAAAATGCAGATTTAAGACAAGGAGTGAGTGTTTCGGCTCAGTTTTATCTCATTATCTCAACTTTTCCATCTCTCAGAAAACAGAATAATTAACAGCTCGAATCTCTGGTAACACACCATTTGCCCGAATAGCACTTTATATAAGATTTATGTCACTTTCCATATAAAATATGGCCAAACATTCAATGATTTAAAACTATCACTACTTGTAAACCAGTTTCAGTTTCCGAGAACTCATCAATTTGTGGATTCTTTAAAATAACATTAATTTTATTTTATTTAATAAAATTCTGTTTTATTTTAGTTTTTCATCCCATTTGGTTAAAATGGTATTCAGCTAAATGAGCTAGTACAAAATCTATAGGCTTCTATTTAACAAATTTATATCTAAAAAAATTATCAAAAGAATAATTAAAACTAAAGTAAACTCTTTATTAATAACCCGTTTAGAGAGAAAACTTGTATTCTTAGCCCTCCGGTTGACAGACGGCTATAAAAGGCTTTTAATGTAAGAAAAAAAGAGAATTAGTTTTGGTTTTTATTAGAGACAAATAAAAAACTTTCGGACAATTTTACAACTTTTTCATTGCATTCTTTCTTTGGAGGAAATATTAAAAAAAATATTTATTGCATTTTATGCCTAATATTTCACCGAATCGTTTATTGAACCTTTAATTATGATATTTATTAAGTAATAAATTTTTTGAATATTAAAAAACTATTAATAAAAAACTTTTTATTTTTCAATTGTTTTAAAAGATTATTAATTACTCTTTTTTAAATAAGGAAAAATTCCAACAAGAAATAACCTTGGGAAATACTCATCTATCAATAAATATTGATAGATCATTCTCTAGTAGAATAAAAATAAAGAGAAAATTACTTACATTTTTGTCGTCAGTTTTGAGTTGTTGTCTTAAAAATTGTCTAAAAAGTCAATTCTTTTCAGTTGATTTTGTGCTAAATTTAGAGTATTTCGTAATTTTATAAATATTTTGCACTAAATTTTGAGGCAAAACAACACAAAAGCAATGAAAAAGTTGTAATTTTTTAAAATTTAAATAAATAGACATTTGTTTAAACAGTTTGTCTGTTCATCTATTGAGACATCGAAGTCATACCAAATGTCAGTCAAGAGATAATTTTTAAAAGAGTATTGTCTTATATTTTTCACAAACAACTAATTAAAAGACAATTTTCTATCGCATTCTTTGCATTCTTTGTTCATAAGTTTTTATATTCAAAACATTTGTGTCACTAAATAAATATTAATTAGACTTTTTATGACTCATTTTATAGCGATAAGAATTAATTAGCAAGCATAATCATGTAGTTATTGTTTATATCATGCAGAAATTTCAACTTCATTCAAGCTTTTATTAAAGAGCTATAAAAATTTATTTCAATTTATAATTTTTTTTACTGAATATTAGATAAATAAATAGTAAAACATAAGTAGTTT
>JAQFZL010001437.1:0-10439 GCA_034695685.1 Galumna lanceata | reverse complement strand
TATTTGAATAAAAATTTATGTATTCCTTTGAAGTATAATATTTATTCAAAATCATTGACCAGAGCCTAAGTCTGACCAGAATTCATGTGACACAACATTGAAGAATATTTATCTTTTCATTAGTGTTAGAAAAATTAATCCCCAAAAGTGAAGGTTGAGACTAAAAGTAAGTCCATTAGAAGAGCATTAAAATAAAAATTTCGTATTTAATATAAAAATGGTTTTACTCTCAACTCTTCAGAATTTTTAGAACACTTCAGAAAGAAATCATATCAACGGAAAGATAACTTCGGATTAATTAAAGAATATATGTATTAGAAATACTCTAAGTATTTAAAACCATTATATCCAACATTTTATATGGAGTTCACTGAATATGAGCTCAAATTTTTTTGTTGAGTCTTTCCTCTCCTTTCCTGAACGCAAAATCCGGAAGTTATGGTCTTGGCTTTAGTGATGTGGGAATATATAAATACTTTTCCTCAAAATATTATTATATATTCTATTGTCTGATATATTCAATAGAATTGTTGTTAATTCTCTAATGAGTTTAGGAAATAATATTTCACAAACACTTTCATATAATACCTTAATATAGATATAACCAGAGATGGCTAAAGACCCTCGGTCTCAGAGAGGGATATCTTGCCTATTTTCCGTCTCGGGGGGGTGTATTTTTGAAAACCACCCCCATTTCTTTTGTTCTTTTTCTCGCTTAGGCCCTAGGCCAGGGAGGGGGTTATTTTGCCAATTTTTCGATCTCAGTGGGTATTCCGGAATATTCTACCATTTTAGCCATCTCTGGATATATCATACATTATTTGTATTATGTATTATTATTGAATATAATCTAGGTTTATTCAAGCAGAAATATTAGGTTTAGACTAATTTTCAAATGAAGGTATTTATCTATGAAAATATGTTTTACTTCTTTGAATTCAAATCATATTTATATATAAATTAATTTAAAAATATGAAAATCTGTACTTATTTTTTGTATAGAAATGGCGACCATTTTTCATGACTGAAATACAAAAATATTAAAAGAAATATCAAATTTAAATCTTCAGACAAATAAAAGTGTATTTTAGGAGAAAATGTGAACATTTTTATCCTTTTCTTTCTTTTTTTGAAAAACAAATTCAAATTTACTTATTTCTTGTCTCAAATGTTTTACTATTCTTCATAACTTTCCCTAACTTTTAAGCATTAGATTACATATTGTCGTATAAAACGATGTCTTTTATGTTTTTTGATGTTATATTTTGACGATAAAATTATCTTAAAAGTCAAGTGAAAAGTGTTTACATTTTTTCTCTGACTTTAAATATCGATTATATTTCAGAAATTTTCTATTTATAGACATTTTTAAGACACTTTTCATTTTATTCTTTAGTAAATTGAAGCCAATTATTGATTAAATCATCAGAGGTTATCATTTCCAAGAAAAGTGCTTTAAAAAGCCAACTGAGCCACCAGTGAGCTAGCAGTTAACTAGTACAATTCATGCTTCTAATCAAGACTTGAGGCTAAGTTTGTGAAAAAGTGGTGATCAAAGTATTGCTTTCTTAAATTCACTCATGTATTACAATCCTTAGAGATTAGTCTCTAAACTCGTTGATCTCAAAGGGAAGGACTCCTATTCATAGGGTTTTGTCGAACGACTTTACGATATTCTCAATGACAGAGAAGTCGACATTAGTCCTGTTCGCACAAAGAGAGAGCACATGACATTTCCTCAAATAAAAAGGCCGACTCCGGCATATCATTCGTCGGGTAATTGATTACTCCTTTGAGAAGAGGCTCTAACTTTCCTTTGCTATAAAAATAAAGTCATTCTTCAGATTTAAATTGAGTCTAAATTTTGATTCTTAATTGGATTTACCGTTTGTTTAATTCTCTAATCAAATCAATTGGAAGAGAATGAAGTTTTTTATTTGCTTTGGAGAGACATTCCTCTGACGCTAACTGTTTGCACAATAATTAAGAATTATTCTGATCGCTGTGTTCTGTCCTTCGATATATTGACACTCGATTTGTTCCTAATAAAGATGGATATTCTCTAATATATCCGTTTATATTCTGTTCCACTTTTTTTTATAATTGTCAGCAAAAATATGAATATCAGTCATAAATCAAATATTATTTAATAAATATTAGGTTAAGACACACGACAAGCATTCAGTTATACCGCAAATCATTTCAGGAGTCATAATAAATGAATCGGTTGTCAAAACGAAAGATATTTAAACAAATTTTTAATAAATTTCTTAAAATATAAGACTTTTTTATTTATTTTAGTGAAATATTCACTGAAATCTCTCTAAAGATTAATCAAATTTTGCAAAAATTTATTCATTTCCTAAAATAATTTGAAGGTCCAAGTTTAATTTTTATAGTGAAAGTGTTGTTTATTATCATAATGTCCCTTGGTGATTCATGGCCTCAATTAGGTTTTTTGTAAAGTGATATCAAGTGATGAATGACTTTAGTTTCACAAAAGTTTTGATGAAAATCATATGAATTTAATTTTGGTCTAAAGATATTGTTTTAATGATAAAACTTTTTATTAATATCAGACTTATTGGTCTGTTGTTCAGGGATTTTGTGATGACCAGTAGAACAGTCTCTAGGACTGTCCTCTCATAGAATTTATAAGGAGTTCTTATTTAAGGAAAGGACTGGAAATATGGCTGAGAAGCGAATTGTTATCCAATCGAAATCAATTGAATTAAGAGCTGAAGTCTTGTGTCAAAGGATAAGAGTATGTGAACTGAATTACAACTTATGGAACGGTAGAGAAAATCGCAATTTTCTTATTATCTTCTCTTTTCTATAACTTATTAATAAGTTGTTATCTCTTTGATATCAAAATTCATTCATTCATTCATTGATTAAATTTCTATTGATTTATGAATAACTCATAAAAAGTGATTAAACCTTCACTTCAACTTTTCCTTTGCTTTTTTTGGCCTTAAATTAGTGTTGAAAATAGTCGACAAAAGTGATGACACATTATTTACACGACTAATACCTACCGATTAAAATATAAATTATGTTGAAATGACATTAGTCTCAAGCGTTTATAAAATAATGGGGTCACCAAGAATTCATTGAGTATCTGTATTGAATTGGGTAATCCTTTAAATGTTTGTAATTTTGTTTTACCATGATCAATTATTAATATGATTTAAAATATAGACTTTTAAAAGCTTAGATTCTATTTGAGCTTGGTTATTTTTGATTTTAAAGGAAAGCCGATAATATTCGGTATTTACTCTTAAATACATGTTTTTAATATAAAGTGTTCCTAAAGAAGAAAAAGAAGAGAACAATGTTTTAGTTGAGTCTTACAACTATTGTAACGATTTTTGTGTCAATTCTCTGTTTGACAATAGAGTGGAGAAAATAAAAATTTTCCGATTCCTCGAGCATTCATTGCACGAACATTTCATTTTTGAGCTTAAAATCAATATATCGTTTGGATATACAACTTTGGAGAAATTCAAAGCCTTTTAAATGTTTTCAATTTTATCGTCAGTTTTTTCCCTTTTCATCGAAGAGTTTTTTAAGAAAAGCAATAGTCGTCTATAAAATTGTTTTGAAATGTTTTTCAAATTAAGAACAGAATATTATTAGAATTTATGGCTTTATTTTTCTGAATCATTAGCTTTGGCTCAAATTTTTTATTCCGAATCATTTTTTTTCTCACAAATGTTTTTATTTGAAAATTTTAATTTATAGCTACCATTAAAAGCATACACAAACTATACGGTACAGATGTGTGCCATCAATTTGAGTGGCTGTGGCTCCTGGACGGACATCACCCCTGATTCCCAGTGCACTACACCACCACATTTACAGCATAATATTCCCGCCATTAAGTTTGAGAGCACCCAAACCATAGGCCAATTAAAGATGGTTTTCCCCCGAATTTCCGAACGATTTGGTCTCATAACTTGTTATCGCGTTTTCGTTGTGAAACTCCCGTTTGGTTACACACTATATGACTTAATGGGTTCGAAGCCATCGGAGCTAAACCTCACCAGTTATGCGAAAGTCCATTACCATCAAGTGTTTGAACCCCAGGCATACATTGCAGATGAAATTCCTTCAAATGAGTTCAATAATGAGATAATTATTGGCGACAGAAAGTATTCCCAATGCGTTGGCTCTGAGAAAGAGAGTCTTGTAGTGAATGGCGCTGAACCGGGACTTATGACAAATGCTAGTGAACTCATAGACGACGGACCGTTGGCTGAGTTAACAAATTATACCGGTTTTGTAGAAATACACGTTTTGGGTCCCAACGGCGTTATCTTACGTAAACAGAGCTCATACCTAAGCCCTATGCAGACCAGTTCATCGCCTTTGTTATCGATGCCGACTTCAACTAATGCAGTATCGCCTCTGTTATCATCGATAGGGAATCCGAGCACAACCATTCTCTTATGCCTTATTAGCGGAATTGCAATTATTTTGTTTATAATTATTTTAATACTTTGGCTTTTAATCCGTCGAAATAATGAGTCTCACAATAGGGGACAGAATGAGAGAAGTGTCCACTCGAAGATCCAATCAATGCAACAGTCAAAACATGTCCACTCAAACGGTTTAATTATGAATGGAGTGTTGCCGTCACAGAATCCACTGAACGCGAGTCATGTGTCCGCTGATGGCGTTCAGACTTTACAGAATCAGTGCATTTCAGTACTGCCTATTCATGTGATTAATTTGGCACAAATTTACAGAGAGAGAAGTGCTCTCAATAATAGGCTCTTTGACATTGAATTCAATTCACTGCCCAAAGAGTTTGACGACAGGACTACTTTAATTGGAGACATTGAACCTAATCGGGCGAAGAATAGACAGTCATCAGTCAAATGTTTTGATCAGACGAGGGTTAGTCTCTCCCTTTTAGAGGAACAGTCAAACTCTGATTATATAAACGGGAATTTTGTTGCATACAATGGAAAACTTTTTATCTGTTGTGAGGGACCGTTAGATACAACTGTCCTAAACTTCTGGCGAATGATTTATGAATACGAATCGCCTATTATTGTGATGTTAACCGGTTGTGAAGAACAGGGATTAGACAAATGCGCTCAGTATTGGTCTGATGACAATATTAAACAAATCGGTGACAAGTATTTAGTGTCGGTTCAAAGTGTTCGCATTTATTCCGATTATATAATACGTCGCTTACAATTGACCACTACTGACCATAAAATCAATAGAGATGTCCTTCAGTTCCATTACACGATGTGGAAGGACTTCACCATTTCTGAACTCATGCCTTCAAGACTATTGCGGTTTATAAAACATGTCAACGAACACTACTGTCCAGACAGAGGGCCAATAGTAGTGCACTGTTGCGCTGGTTTGGACCGTTCGGCCACTTATATAGCCATCGACTCTTTATTGCCTGAAATAATATCCGGTTTAGTAAACGTTTATGAATGTGTTCTCAATCTTCGATACCAAAGAAACCAATGCATACAATCCATGAAACAATACATATTCATATATAGAGCTCTGTTAGAGTTCGCAGTGTTTGGCGACACAGAAGTGGATGTCGACCACTTCGGTAAATATTATTACAATCAATTTGTTCTTCACTTTTACTGTTATTCTTAGCTTTGAATCACTAATTGGATGCGAATAATTTTAGTGTATTTATGAGTTGGAAATTATTGCTGATCTGCGTTATTACCCCTTTATAAATGAGCTCTAAATTGTTTCAGTAATGAGTGCTCTACTCTTTAACTCTGTTTTAATTACAAACATTAAATGCTTTAGAAATATAATAAGATTTTTTAGTGATTTTTTTCCTTTAAATTTACAGCTTTTATATAGTTTTATGTGTTTTAAAGATTACAATATTTATAGTCATAATATCTGATTAAGTTTATGCACGAACTTATATTATCTATGAACTTATGGAAAGGTTTGGTACCCCTAGTGTGTCATTCCCTCCCTATCCTATTATTCAAGCTATGATTTGACGCTAAAGTTATGCAAATTATGCGGTACTTTAAAATTGAGTGCTTCCGTCATTTCTTCTTCAATTATTGATGAAATTTTTATCCTTTCGTAGTATATATTAGTTTCAGATTTAATATATAAAAAAGTTTATGAAAAATAAATTTTATATAAGATTTTTGTTGAGTTCTAGAATTCATATTAAAATTGATGTTTAATATCGAAATACTTGAGTTTACTTCAAGTACTTCATTAAAATTTTACTGAAAAGTAATTAAACCATAAAAATGTGTTTTTAACTGAAGAATATTTAATTATATTTTGAATATTTTTAAAGAATATTCTCTTTTGATATAAATTTGTCACTAAATATTATACATAGTGTGTCAATCATCTTGGTTCATTCTTAACCTATTCTAATACATTCCTTTAGAGACCTATTATCATCAAATAATCGAGGAACAAATCGACAATGTCAACCTTCTCAACACACAATTCGATGTGAGCCCTAACTCTCCATTTATTTCAACTCCGATCCTATTTTCCAAGTTTATGATCTCATAAATAATTAACCGAAAAATTCTTATCTTCTTTTATTATTCTATGCTTTTAAATAGAGACTGGAATTCACAATAGATGAGCCCAAACCTTGTGAAGTGGCGCTAATGAAAGATAATGTCGATAAGAATCGTTGTGATCACATAATTCCCTGTAAGTAACAGATAATCGCTTTAGTATTTACTTGGATTTAATTCATTTTATTTCATCTGACAATTATATGCATTCATTTTTTGTGGTCCTTTTTCCACTCTCTCACACTCTCCATCCCTCTCTCTCTCTCCCTTCACTCCCCTCTCTCTCTCCCACTCACTCACTCTCTTTTCATTAACATTTATTCATATTATTCTCGTATTATTAAAGAATTCAAAATTGATTTTCTTATGTAAAGTTAGTAAATCTTTAGTTAAATTTACTTTAGAAATAAAATTTGATTATTTCTGTTCCTCTCTTTTAGAGTAAATAATATTCAGTTTTATATGAATTTCGATTAAAAATAATACATTTTTCGATAAAAGTTTTTCTTTAACGAAAGACTTTCTCTTTTGATGGAAAAAAATAAATTAGAATATTTTAAGCGAACTTTTATTCGGGTGAAGTAAAGATCTCTTTTGCCACTCAGGAAGTGAGTCAATGATCTACTTTTCTGACGACACATTATTTGAATAGACTTTTCACTACTTTTCACTTTACGTTCACTTTTTTTTGTGGACGTCTTTGTGATTCTTTTGGCGAGAAATCGATTCCATCTATTTTTTTGGCCTAAAATCTCAGTTCGAGAGGACATCAAATTTTTCTTAGGCTTAGCCTTTCGTTTCACAATATTTATGAATACTGAGTGAGTATAGAGTAAGGCCCTAACCTTTTGAACACAGGCTCTAAGGAGACAAACATCAAATTCAATTTAATAGTTAAAATGTGTAAATGTCAGACTACAGTCTTTTAGGCACATCTTTGATCTGTCAAACTGTGGAACCATAGCGTATGTGTATATACATCTGACGATGACTTTTAGTGTCATTCATATGAGAGTTGAGTCTACTATTAGACCAATTCTTTGGCCGATATTTGTATAGAGAAAGAGAAGGCAAATAATATATCCACACTTTAGTAGTCATATATGACATATCCCTCTCCTTTTCCTTTAAGGATATGACTTTCGTGTAAATATCTGGTGCTAATACCCAACCGTATATTCTTACCGTTGAGGAAGACTTTGATCCACTCATGACTTAAACTTATTGTTGAACTCAAATCCAAATATCAGCTAAACTTGAGGTCAAAGATATTGAATTCAGAAAATTAAGTTTCAAAACTTTCAGCAGACTTTCAAAACTGTTTTTTTATTGATTTTTATTTATTTTTGTGTCTTTTAAGTAAAAAAATATCAAATTTCAAATAAACTTCCATAAGGTTTATTGGTTGGTCTATTTGATAGGTTTTTAATTTGTTTTAATAAATATAAAACTGTTTTTTGATTAATGTTTTGCTGAAAGTTTTCGAAGAATGAAATTTCAAATGAATTAAATGTTATTTTTGGCTTAACTTTTATTTTGTTTTTTAACGAAATCCAATTCATTTGTCATAATTCATATGAAAATAAATGTCATTTTCGAGTAATAATGCAATTCTTATTAATTAAAGTCCATAACCAATATTATCTCATGTCGTGATAAATGTATTTTTTAATCTCTGACCGCCTTTTCTCTGATTGATTTGTCGTTCATTTCATTTTCATAAATCATTTATTATTTGGAGTCAAATTCAAACTCTAATTTTTTATCGCATATGAAATGATAAGTAAACGGAATACGAGTCGTTTATTATCTCTTTCCTAACAGTTTTGGTGTAAATTTTGCTAAGAATATATTGACGGTACACTATGAGTTTGGCCTGTTTTATCATGCTTAATTATTAGTTTAATGTGTGTTTAATATTACAGTATTTGATAATAAGTCTCAGCCAATAAACTTTGTTTAATATTCTGCAGACATTTCTTTATGAAAACTCATATTTTTTATACTTCTATTAAAATTGATTACAATTTTGAAAATAATTTTTTTTGTGTGAATTCAAAAAAATTTCATCAAATAATTGTCTTATAAGAACTCACTTAAAGGAAATGACTGCCAATTGATAACTGAGTTCATAATTTTTAGTGCAAAACATAAAAATCCTGTTATAAGCGATGGTAATATTTGAACGGAATTTACGATATTCTCCACTAAATTATATAATAAATAAAATTTTTGTACGCTATTGCCTTTCATATATTTCAAGCTAAAGCTTCTATAATAATCTTGTTTATTTACAGACGATATAAATCGGGTTATACTACCAACAAATGTCACCGTCGAGTCGAGAGAGTCGTCCAAATATATAAACGCATCACTAATTCATGTAATAAATCTCTATTGCTTTCAATTGAATAGATATGAGTAGAGATGAGTAGATTTGACCAAAAGTTAGATTAAAACATCACTGAATAACACTTTTATTCAATGAAATATAATTTATATTCTGATTAAATCCTAATGAAATTAAAACAATTCTGTGATAAAATTAAGAGATTTGTTAGCTTTTGATAACATTGTTTTGAGTCTTTCAGTCATTGCAGTGAAGAGTGATTAGAGGCGTCTCATCTGATATAGCAATTAATCAGATCTTGACTTTGAATCTAAATTTTGTGTGCAATTAGGGACAGAATAATTGAATTAAATGAAAAACACTTTATTGTTATTTAGAGTTACGACCGTTACCTGACATTTATTGCAACTCAAGACCCGATGGACTCTACAATAAAGGACTTCGTTTGTATGGTATGTCAATCGTGTGCTCTAATGATAAGCGAAACAAACATTGAAGTCATTATTTACCTGTCATTAGGTTTATGAGCAAAATGTGTCGACTATTGTAATGCTGTCACAAATCAGTGACTTCTGTTATTGGCCGCCGACTGAAACGACTTACGATAATTACTCCATCAAAATGGTTGGACGAGTGGACGAACAGTGTTCGCACCACATGACAGCACTAGAACTTCGTGTCGCAAAAGTGTCAAATGTGAGCGACAACAGCTCTGTTCATAGCGTAACACTTTATCAGATGTGTTCACCAATTGATCTGATTATGGCTGAGACGACATTCGCTTTAATTGAATTATGCGAAACAATACTCACTGAATCTCCTATTCCTTCGACCAGTTCTCCAATACTAGTCCACTGTCAGAACGGATCCGAGAAATCCGCAGTATTTCTATCCCTTCTGAGTCTCGTACAGCAAATTAGATGCGACAAAAGTCTGGATGTCTTTCAAACGGCCCGAACCACTAAAATGCAGAGATGTTCCACATTTCACTCATTTGTATGTATTTCCTATTTTTGTTTTTTTCATTTATATCTCCCAAAGTCTTAATACGACACAAAACAGAAAAAGGCGAATGTCTTTTCTTCCGATACTCTAAAGAGATTTCCTTATTCTGAGCAAAGAATTCAATTCAATAGAATTCAATATTTGGTTTCTTTTCTGATTTTTCTATTTTAAACATTTTCTTGACTTTAGTGCCCAAAAATCACTGTTTATTTAGTGATACAATAAAAGTAATATTTTTATTACTCTTTGGAAAAATTCACGTTTTTGTCTGTCAATGGGTCTTATTTTTTTGTGGCAAAAACACGAAAATCTAATATCTTTTCTTATAATACCTCTGGAAGAGTGACAGACCGTTATCACTGTCTTTATCCTAATATCTGCTTCTCTATTGTTCTTATTTTTTGGTCACTTCTTAATGTCTTATATTATATTCTCGTTTATGACGGGCTCCAAAGAAGAAGACATAAAAATAATAAAAATTGGATTAATATTAAACTTTTATATCATTTTTTATAACTTATAAATTT
>JAQFZL010001436.1:0-10440 GCA_034695685.1 Galumna lanceata | reverse complement strand
ATGACGTGTTTTCCTTAAATGAGATTTAGATTACATGTATCAGTTAAGTAAAATAATTAAAGGTTTGTTATTTTTAAATTTTGTTCGGAATATATTAATATATCTCGATTTTTTATATTGACAAGGGAATTTCCGGGATGAGATACTCTCTGAACTTAATGAATTTTACCTTGTTAGATTTATCATTGTAACTGAAGAAATTGATATAATGTTTTTTCCAAATGGTCATGAACTAAGCAAGTGATCACCGATTAAGGTACACATAAACTTGTATTGAAAGCTTTGATATTGAGCATGAACTTCGAATTGATTGTGCAGGGTTACTATTTATTCATAAGCTCTATTAATTGAATAAAGTTTATTTAAAAACTATTGCTTTAACAAATTAATTGTCATTTATATGAACACAAATGGAATCAAATAAATTTATGAAATGAAATTTAGTTTATTGATTAGTAGAAATTAAGAGATGAGTAATCTTGCACATTCAAGTTTATTTTCTTTTTTTCTTTTGAAGCTTTCAATACAAAACCATGCGAATATTATTCGGTGTTTTGTGACCTACGACATGTCCATTTTGCAAAAAGTTCACAAAAAACTCTTTAGTTTAGGATAATGAATCTAAGAAGATATATTTCATCAAGATCAGAGAGTATATCATCCCGATATTTCATCGTGAGTTTAAAATAATAAACTGATAATAATTATGAGTTGGCATTTTTATGAATCGTGCTAGAAAATGAGAATCAACAATTGGATTTTTATTTCAACTAGAATATATTTTAGGTAAATACATTGATAAAGGTTTTAGGCTAAAATTAAGATAGAATACCATTTGGAACCAAAACATTTGCAAAAAAAATCCCATTCTGAGGGTCGGGCTCGACTATACCCCTCAAAGCCAAAGTCTCGATATACCTTTATTTTTATGATCTATACATCAAATTATGAAAAACTAGTTGACTGAAAATTGTCCCCGCCCACTTTTTTCGGCATTCATCCCCAATTTTTTTTACGTAATTTATTGATATAATATATGGTTTCCATATCTTTAACCATTTTCGAAATATTTAATTTAAAATTCTTTTGAACGTAATTTATTATTCAATTTTTTTACTAAAATTTTTTTAATAATATTTTCAGATTGAAATAATTATTTTGAACTCTAAAATAATAACAAAATTTCCATATAATTACTCGTTTTTGAAATATTCAATTTAAAATTTTTTTGAACGTAATTTATTATTCAATTTTTTTACTAAAATTTCATAAATATAATTTTTAGATTTAAATTCATACCATAAACTTTAAAATGTTAACAGAATTTTTATATCATATACTGTTTTTCTAATATATAACAAAATTCAAAAATTATTCATAAAAGTTTTTTTCTAAAATTAATTGGTTTATATAAAAATTTTCATGTGTAATAAAATTTATACACAAAAAAGTTTTGTTTAAATTATGAATTCACAACTAATAACTGTTTCATATAAACATATATATCTATAATTCGATTATTGGGTCATTCATTACTTATAAGCTGTCATCACCAAATCTTTGATAATGAACTTGGTAAAAAAATAACATTAATCTGGCTATTGTGGCTCCAAGCTCTCCTTTGCAGGTGAGTAATGAACCCATACGAAACAGCGCGAATATGGACGCCCTTTAAATAAGCCTACTGCAACACTTAAATCCACCTTGAGGGGAAGATGACTAGGTGCGGGGGAGATATATTTAACCCAAACTTTGAGCCATAAATGCCTTCCCTCTTCTCTTTCTTTTTTTCAATACTTTTCTCCGTTCCACTCCTTGGTGGCGTACTTCCTTATTATTAAATTATTGTAACAACACATAATTATATAGAAAAACTTTTTATTTCTAAGAAACACATTCGCCCTTCAATAATGGTAAATTCGTGATTAATTAACTATTTTATTTAATAGTTCTAGTCAATATATCAAGTCAATGACAAATCAATTATTACCAAATATTTTTAATAGACGCGTTGATTTAATGGAATCATGTAATGGCATAACATTTTTTGATCATGTGCAAAGAACTGGAAATAGTAATGAACAAGCTGTTCAATGGTTACAGGTAAAATTTTTCACATCAAAAAATATCTTCATTTGGAAGAATTTACTTGTAAATTTTGGTTTTTGAGTAAATAAATGTGACAAAAAAAATTATTCTATTCAAAAATTTCAATTTTTGATTGAATATCATAATAAAAATTCTCCAAATAAATATATAGTTTCAATTAATTTTATGTTGATTTAAATAAAAATTGTTATTCAGAGTAGTACCTGACTCTTAAATAAAAATCTATTCTGTATTATTATTATCTACTTATCAAAATAACAAATATCAATCAGTTATTTAATCATTAATAAATTTAAGTAAAGTGAATATGAATTTAATATTTTTATATCAAATATGTGATACTCATTAATTTGTTATTCCACTCAGACCCCATACATTTTATTCAGATAATCACATAAAAATAAATTATACTCTCGTTCTGCTTTATTATCGGCGGCTTAAAAGCATAAATTATTATCTCTGCATCTGTGAAGTATATAATGCAAAAAACTTCAATTTACTTCACTTTCATTTATAAAATTCTGATGAATTTCTCATCAGTTTTATAAAAATTAATTTAATTATTTATATTAAATGAAAAGTTAACTTTTTTTGCTATTAAATCTCTTCTCTTAATTTATTTCAATCTGTGTAAAGACCTCATTCTTCAAAATTCTTTAATTCATTCAAATTAATTTAATTATTTTTTGATGTTTTTTGGATAAAATTAAGTTTTGATAAAATAATTTATCAGATATCATTTGAATTAATTTTTCATATTCGAGGATCGACACAATTTATGAAATGAACTTTGTTCTAGCAGAGAATAGTAGAAGTAATGAAATTCATAAATGCTTTCTTTGACTATATAAACGTTTTATCAAATCAAATTGAATTCAAGGTTAGAATCTAATCTTATCATTGTATATTTCAATAAAATAAATAATTGCAATTTGTTATCAAAAAAATTACATATTACTGAATGTTACAATTTTTATTAATGAAATAGAATATAATAATTCAACTGATTGTATTTTCGCTGTAACCTGTAACTGAGTTGTTTTCATATCTCGCACTTTTAAATATAAACAGTCAAAAAATAATTTCATAAATTATGTCAAAAATTAAATTATTCATGATTCAACTGTATGAATAGGTGTTTCCTATTTATTCAACGTAATCTATAGAAATATGTTCAAACCAACTATTTAGTATAGAGAATTTAATCTGAAACTTCATGTATATTCAATGGGAAAACTTAGTAGGCAACTGTTTGAGCAGATAGTAGCCGATTTTAAGGATTTTTGATTAATTATCCAGCTTGTTTAGTTATGATTTTGTCGTAATTATTTTTATCGGCCAATGACCAATAGTTCTTGTTGATTCTGGCAAAGTGTAACTGAGATATCAAGCTTGAATGAAAGATTATTTTGAAAATTTTCATCATTCATTGCAACAAAGTTTAAAATGAATATATTTATTGAATAAACTTGAATATTTTAATAATATAGATAAGAATGAACTTGCACATATGTTCAAGTCGGATCTTTGTTTTAATCATTTTATTTTGAATGTTATTCACATCAATGAGTTTTTCTGAAATCCATTTCATTGAATAAATTTATCAAATTTAAATCTGGTTGAAACGAATGATAAAAGTTTGAAATATAATCTATCTTTCAGGCTTCAAATTTTTCTTTTACCTTGTCAGAATAAACTAGAACAGATGGTTAATTGGCTGATTAAAATTATTTTAACAAAAACCTGATTGAACTAGCAAAATAATTTATACAAAATCAGCCATTACCTGCTCAAACAGTTGCCTAATCAGTCTAATTTTCACTGTATATGATTGAAATTCAAGGATTTTAATTATTTGTTCGTCACAATACACTGATAGACAAAAAGGCTAAAAAGTATATTATTTAAATGATTGATCAGAATTAGAGAGTAAGTATGAGTGATTGAATAAAGAATAGATGAAGTGAGTGAAATAGAGATTGAAATGAAGATTCCGTTAGTGAGAGATAGAGAAAGTGAGTAAGTAAGAAATTGAGTGAGGAAGTGAGTGAGGAAGTGAGTGAGAGTGAGTGAGGGATAGAAGTGAAAGGGTGAAGGAGTGATAGAGTGAGTGATAGAGTGAGTGGGAGTTAGGAAGGAATTAGTGAAAGAATGAGAGAATGTGAAAACATTAGTTTTATATCATATTATATATTATATATATTTATAACTGATAATATTCAATATATAAAACTTGAAAATATAAAAGATTAATTTATACTTTTAAGCAGAAAATGTATAACTAAATACTAAATATTACATTTTCATATTTGAACCATAAATTTATGAATCTAATAATTCTTCATATAAAATCGCCGATTAATTTGGTAAATTTTAGTTTTTTGCCATGACAACAATTAAAAAATATACTCAAATTGAACTATTCTGCTTTTATATCAGCTGCTGATAAAAATAAGGACTATCTCTGCATTTGTTAAGTATACTATGCAGAAAACTTGGATTTTCTTTACTCTAATGTATGAATATTCAGTGAATTTCTCATTTGTTTCAAAAAATAAGGTTGATCATTTAAATTATAATAATAGTTAAAAATTCATTCAGGAACTTGAAAATTTTTAAATGAAATTTTTAGCAATTTTAGGTCTGAAAAAATTATTTCATTATGATAATTTTATGATAAAAATCTGTACAAATTAATAAATCATTGATTTTTGCTAAAGAAATTTGGCAATGCTTTTTTAGGAAAATAAACTTTCATGTGTGATTCATTTAACAAGTTAATATCATGAAAAAATCATTTTAAATTATTAAATACAGTTTAACATCAAAAATTCTCACGATGACATGATAATGTAAGTAAGAATTTTGCCAAAAAAATTTGTCACGTTCACTATCGTTAACGAAAGAATTTTCTATCAGTTTTGTCCCTGTAAGCAAAATATCCGGTTTTTCCTGTACTTTATCGTAGTTTTTCTTCCATATTCAAATAAATACATATTCAAATTAACATAGTAGTTCTTACATATTTAAATAAAAAATAATTAAGGAAAAATATGAAAAAAAAATTGAATGAACTTTTTTCTTTATCAAAATTTAGCTTGAAATACTTTCATTTTATGAGAACAATCTTAAAATTTCAATTATTTCAGATTGAAAATGAATTCAACATATATTTATCTTTATTTGATTTGATGATAAATCTTTCGGTCTTCTAAATAAAGATTCTCGTTATATACCGTGAAATGAAATTTTACTTTATTATCCCGTTCCTGTAATAAAAATGGGAGTTCACGAAATTCTTTTCGGGACTTTCTTTTAATCTTCAATGGAAATCATCGCTTATAAATAAATAATATTCCTTATATACTTGAAAAATGAGAATTCAACTGATAATAGATTATACTAGATTGAACTCAAAAAAATTCTTCAAATATCAATGTAACAAATGTTTATGAAATGATTAAAGCACATAAACCTGGCGGATTAATTTATCAATACTTTGATCACCTTCTTTCATGCTTGTTTTGATCATTCATCATTAACTGTCTTTAAAAAAACTGCTCTCATTTTTCAAATCTGAAAAATAAAGTTTAATTGTATAAGACTTGCACACGAAAGCCAGTTGAAAAGATAACGAAGAATATTACTTTTCTTTTAACGAAGAAGTATCAGTGTCAGCGTAATATGTTATTGATAATACGATACTTCAATATTGAAGAAGAAATACACATTATGTTGTCAGGAATGAAATAATTAGCAACTTATAGTCGAGCAAAATATATTTTAACTATGATCAAAGTCAATGTTGTTTTCGGTTTATCTATTTGATAAATCTAAATAATCTATCAAAATAGGCACTTGATAAAATTGAATAATTAATAATTTTATGAAAAATAAATATATGATTTTATGAGAATGAAGGCGTAAAAATTTTAATAAATTGATAATACTTTAATGGTGATCATTGATAGCTTTTGTTCAACATTCTTTAGAAAACATTGAACTTACTCTAAATTCTCTTATACTTTACGATTCATCTGAACTTGAGGACAAACCTTCTAAAGGGTCTTCAAAATGATCCTCCAAAAGCTGTAGTCTAGGCTATTTTCTCCAGGAATTGGAACGGTATGTGTGCAAACTCTTACCAGAGGGCGCTCGACTTGATGAAAGTGATCACTTGATTTGTATGAGCCTAATTCAAATACCTTTCGACGGTCAGTTTGCTCTCCTCATGAAACAACTTTATTGCATTCCTCAATTATATTTTAAATTTTCAATATCAAATCTTCAAACTTATAGATGTTAATATAAAAAATTTGAATGCAGATGTTTTTTCAAAGAATACAGTTGTGAATCAGTAGATTTAACCTTTTTTAAGATAGTTTCAGTTAAAGATAATGATAAGTGAATTCAAACAATAATATTCTATATTGACAATGAATTATTTCATTGAAATTGAGTTATAATTAATTTGTTTGATAACGAATTTCTAAAACTTCTTCTAATAAATTATCTAATAATTAGATATTATTCTGATCTATTATGATATATGAGTTGAATAAATGTTTATTATCTGCACCAACACTAGTAGACAGCTATACACTATTTTAATTTATATCATGTATTGATTATATTTTGTGTTCAAATTAACAATATCTCATTAAAATTAAAATTGTATATTGCTGTTTAAATCATGATCGAGTGAAAACATTTTCGGATTTCATGACTTTATGATATAACATCTAAATTTCTCAATAAAGAATTATATAAATAGTGGATACCTAACATCAATCAACTATCAAATGAATTTGAATAAGTTATTTTTCCGTTGATATTCATGTAAACTTAACCCTTCGAAACTTCATCCTTTGATTAATAAACGAAACTTTTTGTACCAAGGCATTCACTATTGAGAAGGATAAATGTATCAGCTTATGCCAGTTCAAAGTTTATTAAATATATACCTTTTAGTGAACTTATAACGATACTTTATATATTAATCTTGAAAAATTGAAAATTTGAACCTTAATTAATTGTTATAACATGATAAATCTTTCATTCATCAAATAATATCATTAAATTCAAAAATAAAAAAATTTAAATGAATAAATTATTTTTATTGTTTTCAAAACTATTTAATTATTAATTTACGATCACATCTATCAGTGTTGATCAAAGAAGGGTGTTACCCTATACCCCCCTGTGATTTGGTCGAGGTACCCCTCCCCCCTGAGAGCACTCGCGAAAATTAAGGGAAAAAATTGGTCAGAAAGACAGTAAATTGAAAGAAAAATGAGTAAAAATTTGATAAAAAGCTGTAAATTGAAAGTAAAATATATAAAAACATTGGTTCCAGCTAATATCTACAGTTTTTAAGGTTAAATTGAAGGCTGTAAATTCTTAAAAAATTTGCAAAATTCTTGAAATTTCTTAAAAATTTCCGGTTTTTTGAGGAAACATCAGTTATAAACAATCGAATATGCTTCAATTAAGTTTAAATTGAGTCAATTAAACTATGTACAAGCTTGTAACATCAAAAATATGCATAAAAATTCATTTTTATACATTTTAAAAATTTCAGGGCTATACCATCCTGTCGCGCGGTTCAGGAGGGGGTATGGCTAGAATATCCATTTTCGAAAAAAAGAGGTACCCCCAATCGCCGAAGGTGGACTTCAATCATCCCTGACGTCTTTATAACAAATTATGAAACTTTTTAAATTTCAGTTTTTTTAATAGAAAATTTATTCTCATTTTTCGAAAATATTCATCGAATTTTCAATTTGGAATAAAATTAGCATTTAACATCAATTTAATGCTAATGAATATTGAATTTTCACCTAATGAATGGTTAAAACTAATTATAAAAGTGTTGTTTATATACATGTTCATATTTAACTTGCAGAAAAACTGTTTGCCACTAGCAAATAATCATCACTTAATAAATGTTGTTAGTTGTCTTAGATTCTACTTTTTAATATTGATTCACAACTGTATTATATATTCCAATCATATTTGAAGAAAATTTTATTATTAATTCATAAAAAAATTTAATTTGTTCAATAAAAAGTGATGATGAAGTCATTTATTGTGATATTGACCATTTGTTCGATTATTTTCAACTTCGCAGGTGAGTAATTGGGATATTTCGAAAATTAATAATTAAAAATTATGACAGTTTGTCTTTCTGACCTTCCTTGTCCTGGAGATATGCGACCCTCAGTTAAATACTGTCGTGAAAAGTGCGTAACACTCAAGAAAAATCAAATTTGGGAGGATTGTATAGATGAATGTTTAAGTAATGAATGTGAGTGTGTTTATATATTTTTATTTTAAATCATTCAATGAATAACTTTATTTCGAAAAGCAAACTATTATTTATAAAAAATTAATTTTTCCTATACTAGGTTTGAAATATTATAAAATGAAAACTTGTCCTTTGATGGAGAAATCAAAAATATGGTGTTTAAAAGAATTAAAAAGAGAAAAAAATATGCTTGAAATTTGTAACATTACTAAATGTGACTAAAATTATAAATTATTTCTAAAAATTTGAATAAATCAATGAGAACTTGAAAAAAATAATGAAGATTTTTAACTGTTCCATCTTTTTACGATTTTTCCAATCCATAAATTAGGTGAACATCTAATGAAGTTTTTTAAATTCATTAATTCTTTATCACCTTGCAAATGTTCTTATGAGTCGTATTCTTGAACTCATTTATTGTAAGCAATTTCGTATTTTTAGATTTTTGTGTTTAATATCTGAACAAAGAACTTGTTCTCATGAAAGTGTGTTCTTAATCATAACCACGTATTTGGTTAACTATTTAAAACAGAATTTTAAGAAGAATAAACAGCCTGTTATAGTGCGCTTAAAAAGCCTCATGTAATTTATGATCAATTAATTACCATTTTTTAATCTTGTAATTGTGAATTCAAAATATCATATTTATTGTACAAAAATTATGTGGGTAATAAATCTAATTTGGCCTGATAAGTGGCGCGCTGACGATCCCTGATTTAGCAAATTAACAATAATCAAAATTATTGATTTCATGAATCTTAAAAAGGCTATCACTGCAGATAATCAAATGATCATGAATATGTTTCGTACTAACAAAATCTAAAGAAACCAGTTATCATCTGGAGGTCTTATCAACTTTACTTGAAATATACGTTTTTTTTTTCTTCATTCGAAGATACAGAACAAAAATTTCAAGTCGTTATATACCTTCACGTTTACATTTTATAATATCTATCTTGAAAATTAACAAGATAATTTTTAAAAATATTTTACTTCAGAAAAACTTGTATATTCGAAAGAATAGATATTTTGATAGATGATTTTGCCAAGTGATTGAATATGAGAGGTTCATCTAATTTCCCCTTGAGTGGGTGAACAAGAAGGGGATTCGCGGTTGAATAGTGCTATTTGAACAAAAACTTTAGAAAAAACATATTAATTCAAAAACAAAACTGAAAGCTTCGAGTAAATAGAAATTTAAACCATTTATATTAAAAAACTTTTAAAATAAATGAAACCTAAATTTATTAAAAACTGAGAAATAAATAAAAAATATCTATGGATTAGACTCTGAATTCATTACTTAATATTTTGAATGTTCCCAAATTGAAAACGTCATTTCAATTATGACACTTTACTAGAATGTTTTCATGATTGAACATCCAAAATTCAGGTAAGATTTGCTTACATAGTGTGAGCAATTGATAAGAAATTTTTGATGTTATTTCTTTTGAAACTTATAACTTTCTAAAACAAAATTTTCCTCAGATTTTATAACGAGGTGGCATCAAAAAAATTGACAAAATTTGAGAATAAAAATTTATACCAAAACCTTTCAAAATCAAGAACTTTTGATTCAAATAATAAAATTCATATATCAATGAATATAAAACTTCTATTTCAAGAGTATTCTTGATGTTAATAAAAAGTTTAAGCTTTTTTAGAAGTAGTCACTGTTCAAAGGGTTGTGACATCCAATTCGATCATGTTTAAACTCATCAATAATCATATTTTTTAGCCAAATTAAGAAGTTTACCACCACATATTTTATAATTAATTAATGAATAGAATAATTTGTAACATAAAATTATTTTTCATTTACCTCTCAAAATTAATCTTGATTCAAGCAAAGTCTCTTTAAAATGGTATTAATAGCTAATTCATTAATCGACAAATACTGATATCCATCAAATTATAAAATTTTAACAAAAATTTCATATTGCTATCAATTTTTTTACATTAATTAAATGGTTTGGTTATCAATTAGAGCAATAAGAGAGAGAAATAATTAATCGATCTAAAAT
>JAQFZL010001435.1:0-10441 GCA_034695685.1 Galumna lanceata | reverse complement strand
ATAAAAGAATTGGAAAAAGAGGTCAAAGAATTCTATTAAAACCTTTGAAAACAAAATTAAAAGTAAGTATAAAATATAAACAATAATTTTAACAAAATATCTAATATTTATTTCAGATTCAAAGTATGATTGAAAAGTTGACTCAATTCCGAGTAGGCTTTAGTTGTTGGGAACTCTTCACTATAAATAATTCCCGGTGTTATGAAGTGAGTTAACTTCAAAATTGTAAATAATTTTAACAAATATTATGTTTTATAGATTATTTCGTTTCTTTTCCTAATGTTTTTGAAAATTATTGAAACATCCAGCAATTTCTTTAAATGATTCAATAATATGCAATGATTCTTGAATAAAATGAACGGCCAAATATTTTTACAGATTTATAAAACCTTTATTTTACCTTAAATTAATTTTCAAACAACTGTTTAGTTAGAAAAAAAAAATCAGAGTTCAGCCATTGAAAAGATTAGAAAAAAAAACCAGGTACATCTGTGTAAAAATGGGTATTTTCGACTTCAACTACACGGAAAAACTGAAAATTTTAAATACGAAATCATTAGAATCTCGGAAAAAATACTCAGCCATGAAATTATTACAAAAAATTAGACATAAACCATCAGGGATTCCTCATAACTGGATTACACACTTAAATTTTCAAAAATCTTAGAGAAGTGGTATTTTTATAAAAACACATATATATCGACTTAATATTTATGATAAACTTTACTTAAATTATTGTATAAAACTTTCAATTCACTCACAATTGACTTTAGAAATAATGAAAAATATTTTAGTTTTTTAAATTAATTGACTGAATTGTAAATTTTAAACATAATTGTATGTTTACAACAAGTTATGTAAACAAATATTTTGCTTAATAAACTATTATTATTATTATTATATAATAAATCAATATAATTACTTATACCGTATATCGATTATTCATGTATTCATTATGAAATTAATGTAGTTGTAGAGGTTATTAAATATTCTTGATGGAAATTTAAGTAATTGGAAATTTTAACTTTGATAAATACAGTTGTATTAATGCATTAATAAAGTTATTGCATATTATGTTTGAATAAAAATAATCACAATTTAATTTTGTTATTAATTTTGTAGTCAAAAATAAATTATTATTATTTAAGAAAAATAAGATTTTCAGATATTTTTTTATTTTGATTAATAATTGATATAAAATTTTCACTAATTCAGAACCTTTGCGAACAATACATCTTTTATCAAAAAATCACCAACATCATTCAAGTAAGCTTGTTGAAATTAAAAGGATTAAACCAAAATATTGTACGAATGACTACCTGATCGCATGAATATCGGGTTTCAAAATTTGTAGAAAATTATAATTTCATGAATAACTTACTAGAAGTGACTCTTTTTCTAATTTTTCAGACCCTTCCCGAGTCTTTAAGCATATAATAAAAATCCATAACAGACCAAGAGCGTTTTTTCAAAATTTTCACTCAATAGAATTGCATTCTTCTATCGATATTTCATTTATATTATAATTGATATCAAAGCTTCAGTCATAAGTTATCACTTCTTTGTATTGAATGCGATTTTCAATGTTTTCATATTTCAGCCAACCTTAAATTTCTAAGAATATTAGCAGAGATGGCTAATAGGGTATGCCGGAATACTTCCCTGGAACCGAAAAATTGGCAAAATATCCCCTCGGCCTAAAGCGCATAGTAGGACCCCCTATACGAGCCCGCGCAAAGCGATTTTCTGGTTAAAAAGTTGAAATTTATAATGAAAATTTACAAATTTATTAATTAAAAGTATTTTAAGCAGGCATGGCCAACAGGGGGGATATTCCGGAATAACCCTCCCCCTGAGATTCGAAAATCGTCAAAATACCCACCCAGACCTAGGGCCTAAACGGGAAAAAGAACAAAAGAAATGAGAGTGGTTTTCAAAACCCCCCCCCTGAGACCGAAAATAGGCAAAAATACCCCCTTGAGACCTCGACCTTTGGCCATCCTTGATTTTAAGTAAGTTATCTGAGGGTTTTAAGGCTAAAAAAGGCTAATTTTATAAGTTTTTTTTCAATTTTGCAAACTGTAATTTTGTATTGTGTTATATGATATAACTTATATCAATTCGTCGATATTTTCAATAATTGAATTATTGAATAATTTATGTTTAAATGAAGTCAAGATTTTGTTACAATTTTTTCACTAATTATTCAATAAATTTTCCCAATAAATTAATTAATGAGAAAACCTTAGTCTCTCAAATCGACAATTGGGAGCCATTTATTGTGGAGCATACCATAAATACATAAATACGGTAATATTTCTCTGGTTTGTGGACTCTTTGGTCTTCTCATTGAAATGTCAAAGAAACCAAACTTTGAGTAAGTTTTGATTAATTTCTCATTAAACTATAATTGAATTGATTTTGTATTTTTAAGCTTAAAATGCATTCAAAATTTTGTCTCATATTTGGGTTCAGAGAAAAGGGTTTTCAATCAGATGAACAAAAATGAATTCCAACTATTTTTGACTCCCTTTCCTCCCATGAGTTTGACTAATGTCTCAAACTTTGTAAAACTCACCAAATTTTTGAGTGAAATACCAATGATTGGTATTCTCTCTTCAAAAACAATCGGGAATTCTATCTCTTATTTATTGGGAATATTTTCAACTCAACTCTGGATTTGTTTAATTTCTTCATATCTTTCATTATCAACTCTTCAATCAATTATAAGAAGAGATTGCGAACCGTTTTTTGAATACTTGTCACTAATTTTCAAACAAAACTCAATAAGATTTAAATATAAGCGGGGAAATAAACATGTTAATCGTGCATGGTCATTCTCAACATTAGTCTTTGTCAGCCTTTTCTGGAATTCTCTTAACATTTTTTATTTTTAAAGATTTCGATAAAATTGATTCCATTAGAGATTTGGCCGAAAGAGGTATTCATTTTTTGGTATTTTCAGGTGAAAGCGCAGATGAATATATAAATGATCAAGGTGAAATATATTACCATCAATTGCATGATAAATGTCATACAGAAAAGCCTCAAAATCATTAGATAAGAATGTGGAAAAGTAACTTGGTCAAAAAGATATCAGAAGGCAATAATACTCTGATCAGTGATAAGCCATATCTTGACTTTATTTATGCTGAATATTCACAAAACTATTCAAACTCATATCGATCTAAATATAATACTCTTCTTTTACCATATTTTCTAATCAATTCACAGAAAATGTCCAGAGTTTCTATTATTAAATTTGTGGATCAAATGTAAGAAATAATTTTATTCTTTAACTATAGTTTAAAAATGATAATTATAATAATCTTGCTCATTTCAGAATTTCTGGTCATTCAAAGAATGGAATGTATAAGTTTTGGCTCAAAGAGTCAATTAATCCTCTAATTCTGAGTCCTCATCCGTATCGTAATGTCGTTTAAGTGGAAGCCTTTCAGGGGTTTCCTCAGCATCCGAATCACTTGAAGATATATCCATAGATTGGAGTTATTATCGGGTTTATTGCTTTTGCATAGTTTTGTAAGCCTTTCAAAGCTATCCTCAATACCCGAATCAGGAGATAGACTCGAATTAATGTCCATAGATTGGGAACCCTCTGAATCATCGTCTTTCCAATAACTAAGAGAACTAATAGATAAAACTGTGGAGTGCGATGATTCTTGGTCAGAGGAATGGTATGAACCATATTCAGGGCTACTGATAGATAGATCACTAGGAGGGGATGGTTGGGAAGGAGGCCATTTTCGATTAAAGTTCAAACTCATCCATGAATTTATTCCATGAAATAAAGTGTTTTTTAATATTAAATATAAATATTTAACATTTTAAGGTGACATTACAATGTAAAGTTCTTGAAGATGATCTTATGACAAACCCCAAAGTCAAATGAAAATGAAAAATTCAAAGTTGACATACTTTTCTTTTAAACTTCTTTTTTGTCTCTTATTTATAGACATTTTCTACATTTTTGTGTAAGCAATTAAAAAAATCAAATTCGAAAAGACATGAATGTTTGTTACAGTTCGAGATTTTTGTTCTTGATTATATATTAATGGTTTTAGTACAGCTTCCTATTGAAGTGATCATTGTGTTGATTATAGAGGATTGTTAACTATAAAAAAGTTGATTATAAAAGAAAGTTGACTATATAAGATGTTGATTATATAGTCATTCCAGTGTATGTTATTAAATAATAAAATTTTTTTATCACACTAATGTGCTTGCTATAAGTGTTTGCTCGCAAATTTGAATTTATTTGTTAACCTTCATTAAAGTAATGAATACATATGTTTTATTTTTAAAATGTTAAAATTTATAACCAGTGATTCCGGATTCCGTACTTGTAGGGTTGGCAAAATACATGAAAAAAATTATAATATATGTAATATATATAAGTAATTAATTAGAAACAATTTATACAAAGGAAAATTTTCTATAATATTTTAGCCAGTGGTCTTACTAATTTCAGCCATTTCTTCAAACAAATCAAATTTAAACACAATTAAAATTATTCGAAAATATTTATTTCTGATATTTATTTCTGCATTAAAAAAATATTTCTGATATTTTTCACAAAAATTAAATATAATTCAAATGATAAGTCACAAAAACTTATTTTTGAAAGGAATAAATTTATGTTATACTTCGCTTTTATAAACAAATCTAAGTAAATGTTTGGAATTTTAATCCTTTATTTATCCTTATTTCTCAATTTTTATATTTTGCACCTGTTTATCAAAATTTTTATACATTTTATTTTAAAATTTTTTGATTAATTATTTAAATCACATATATTATAATTTTTTCATGTATTTTGCCAACCCTACAAGTACGAAATCCGGAATCACTGGATATATCACATACTCTCCATCCCTGAAATATAATACTACTAATTGTCGATAAATTAATAAGAGATTAAACATTATTTCAAACAATTTTATTTGAATTAATAATTATTAAAATATTTATGAATTATTACTTAAATTTTTTATGTTTAGGTTTAAATTTTTTTGATTTAAATTTTTTATTTTTATCTTGTTTTTCGTTGTCATCATTTGCCTGTCTTTTAGCCAAACTATAATTAAATAAATATTAAATTGAAATCAAATTATTTTTTTTTGTTATAAACCTTTTTATAGAAATCAATGTCTTTTGAGTTCCTTTGAGAGCGTTATCCCAATCGTCTTCAGAGCCTTTAATCGCATATTGAGTTAAATCTTTAGATAGTTGTTTGAATTGCTTTTGTTCAGCCTTTTTGATCTGTTGGGCCGCTTCTGTTAACTCTTCATCTAAAGACTGACCGATTGGTCGCAATTTATTTTCATCAAAAGATTTTATTTCCGGAAGAGTTTTTTCAATTGCCTTCTCTTCAATACTTTTTAAATAATTTGAAAACTTTTTAATCGAACGACTGAAGAGACCCAACACTTGAGAAGAAGGCATTCCTAACTCTGCGCTAATGTCATCGATATCTTTGTGTTGAAGACCAATACTCAAAAGGATGGCGTTTTGGACGTGAGATAAATGTATTTCTGAATTAAATTTTTGAAGAAAATACAACTTTGAAATCGTTGGCAACAAATCAACGATTAAATGATAGTCAACCAAATTCTGTGAATACAATTCCAACCGCTTTAAGTCATAAAGAGTTAAATGTATTTCCAGTTCTTCTTTAGCCAATTCTTTACATTTATTTGATTCTATTTTAATGTTTGTGTTATGCAAAACATTTAAAGCAAAAGCGGACCCGAATTTACTGAACTGATAAGACAATAATGATATGAACCTTCGCCTAAAGTCTAACCAAAATTCATTCAACCAATTATTACTTCTTTGAGAATTCAAAGTCTTTTCTTCTGGTGATTGTTCTGTGAGAACCTTCAACATAATGCATGAGTGCTCACCAGTTAACTCATTTGTTGTTTGTCTCAAATAAATTGGTACAAATCCCGACCTTTTCCAGAATTTTAGCAAATCAGATGTCAAACCAAAAGAAACGCCCAAATAATCCAATTGTTCCGCTTTTCGTTCATTTAGTGCCAACAGAAGTGGAGGTAATTTCTTTTGCTTTGAGTCTTCACTTTTGTTAACTTCTTTATTATCCTTTTCGTTGAGATCGATATTAAACTGACCGCAAAAGTAATGTTCTAAAAGTTGTAGAGCACGCGTTCCGTAACCCATTCCCTGATAATTAGGGTTTGAAGCAATCCTTATAACTCGAGCGCCAGAAAGAGAACCAAAATGTTTGTCCTGAAATTGTTGTGATATAGTCCAGGGAATCAAATCTCCTGCGGCGCGTCTGCCACGAGAAAGGCTATTCATTATCGAGTCTTCAGATATCTGCCCCTCAAAACAAATTTGAATAAAGCAGAGGACGTCTGGTATTTTGCCCATTGATTTGTGTTTTTCACTAATCGGCGGAAGTAAACAAAACAAGTGATGTTGTGGTGCGTCGGACATCATTTGAAGATCATTCGGTGTATTTTTGTAATGAGACGACACATAGAGTGCAACAATTCTTTGTAAGAATTCTTCTGAAGCCGAGTGATAACTGAAGAGAGTGTCCCTATTTATATAATAGAGATCACAATCTTGAGGAACGGGACAGCCAACAGTCGGCGGGCTTTCGATTATAGTTGCGTCGAGACATAAGAGTTTGTTTAACCATAACTCGACGTCATCTCCGTTTTGATAACGAATTGATTCATTTAGAGAGAGTTCGTGTAAATTACGTCCCGTCAAAACAGTTCCTGCTTTCTGTCCAAAAGTAGAGGACTGTTGTCTTAATTGTTGCAAAAGTTTTAGTGAAAGAGAACGACCCGTCCCTTCATATCCATTGATTGTTGAGCTCATGAAAACCAAATAGGGGCCAATTAGTGATTTGACAATTGGTAGAGGAATGGCAGCCGCCTCATCGATGACCACTAATTCTGCGGACTGACCCAGAATTTTATTCTTCATGGCATCCGTCGGATGTATGTATTGGATTGTTTGCCGGTGTTCTCTAAAAACATTAATACGAACCACAGCTTTATTGAACTCAACATTTGTTGATTGGATTATATCGTAATCTAAGTGTTCCTTAAGATGAATGGCGTCGAAGCCTTTCAGCACAAACTCAAATAAAGTTTTTAAATTTTCAGGTGAAGGAGAGGTCACATAAATGTTTGAATAATTGAAAGCAATGGCAGCAGAAATGGAGAGACCCAGAGCTGCAGATTTACCCCTTCCTCTACTGGCGGTCAACGAAACCGTTGAGTTCAAAGATTTCTCCGAAATGGTGTCAATGAATTTAAGAACAGTCTTCGCCTGATCTAAGGTTTTACATAAATTGATTATCGATCCGACAGGTTGTGTGTCGACCAACGATTGCTTCAATTCAGTCAATTCTTTATCATTTGGTGAGAGAGGAGTCGATGAATCTTTTTTTGGAACTGGAGTTATGTCTGCGATGTGTGAAGATATGGGAAGAATATTAAGTTTTTGATCGACGACAACACACTTCTTGCAGGAAGCGATCGATAATATAAATCTTTCATTGAATCTATTGATAACGTCCTGATGTGCTTCTGTTCGGTATCTTTGGTGGACATCCATAGCCATTGTGTATAACTGTTTCAATGAGTCCACAGTATTGAGAAGTACGGCAATAATACCTCCGCCTTCAATGGTCTCAACAGTTCGCGCCAACAGATTAGGAGTAATGGCCTCAAAGTCTTGTAATACAAGCATTCCATAAGTATTTCCCAATATTTTATGGGTTTCGCTGTAATAACAGTAACGGATAGTTGTCTGAGCGATAAATGTCAAGAAGAGGTCCTCTTCATTCTCTAAATCTATTCCTGATTTTATTTTTTTGTTCAATTGTCGCATCCGTTTCTTCCGATGGCTTTTAGTGTCACAAAAAAGAAGATAATCAGAGAATTAATCACTAAAAATGGTTTTGTTGTCTTACGTCGAAAAACCCAATTCTTTTTTATAACACCACAAAACCGATGGACGACTTTTGACCAAACATTTAGACAGCATTTCATGTAATATAACCACCTTTTGATTGGGTTTTAAGAAATTGATTTAAAAAATGGCAAACATTGTCATCAAAAAAATGACATTTAAAAGGTTATATCACCCAATACCTGATCTTTGGCCTTCTGTCCAACGATGACAAACATTGTCCGGTGTCCTAAAGTGATACCATTTTCTATTAAAACTCTTAAGCGATTGTCTAACTTTTTCAAAACCATTTTGTTGTAATTTAAACTTAATTTATAAATAAATGTTTCATTTAAAGATCAAAACAAGAACACATGCTTTCAGTTAATGTTAAGATTAAATCACAAACAACGTAACGATTTTTCAATATTTGGATCAATTATTTGAGCATAAATTCAATGTCTTTGGTTTTAAAGGGACTCAAAATAATGAAATTTATCAAACATTCTTTAAGTGAATGCATTCAACAAATTAAAAAATAAGCTAAACCGCCATCTCTTAAATAATTAAAAAAAAATTAAAGAATATTCTATATAAATTTTTCAATTTTATCTTGTTTATACGTTGATATTTTTTTATTTCAAAATTAAATTAATAATAAAATGATTAATTGATAGGAAAATACAGTAAAAATCAGTTAAGAAATAATGTATTTAAAAATGGATTCAAATGTGATTAATTGTTAAGCATTTTATAGAAGTCGATTGAGTTTTCTTTTGAGTCCATCCCAGGCTTGGATCACATATTCATGTCTTTCATAAGTTTCATTATTTTCGTTATTAACCCAATCATTGAATTTTGTTTCGAAAAAATTTTGTTCTTTTCTTCTAATTTCGATGACTTTATTAACTTTGAGGACAATATCTCTTAATATCTTTTGATGGCTTTCGTTCAAATTAAGTGATTTTAATAAATTACCGGTTATTTCAATCGCCTGAACATAAGTATTACATTTTTCAAAGCCTTTAAAAACCTGACTCCAGTCTTCTTCGCCCAGAGTCTGTTCCATATAAATGGAAACCATTCCATCGAAATACCAAATAGACTTCTCAATCAGTTTGAATGACTCTAAAAAAATGAAATACTCAAGCTCCTTTTTATCGTCTAAATAGTTTTGATCGAAATGATCAAACATGTGGTTATCATAAAATAATTCGTCAAATTCATCGGATTCTTCATAAATCTCTTCATCGAAATCAATGGTCGTCTTATTTTGTCCCCAATTGTCGCTCCAATTGTATTCTTCTGAGCTTTCATTTGGCTCTTCAGAGAAGAAATTTGTGTCCAAACATTCATATGACTGTAAATCCGTTGCAAAACCAAAACTTATGGTTTCGTCACTTCTTTCAAATGAATTGTTTTCGTTAATAATTGGTATTTGATTTGAGACGAGAGTCGGAAGACTTTTATTTTTCTTTCGTTTCTTTTTCCTCTTTTTCTTTGATTTGAATCTCTTCTGATTTTTGTCACAATCTTTTTCTTGAGATTCTTCTCCCAATTGTTTGACCACTTCTTCTTCTCTTTCATTTTCATCAATGATTTCTTGAAGAGAAATTGTTTCGACAAAACCCTTACTCTTTTCATAATTATATAGTAATCGATACAAAAGACAAAAATCTATAAAAATCACTAAAAGCGACAAAATATTAATCCATTTAATAATGATATCAATGGCTATAATAACATAAAATACTCGAAGAAAAGTATTTCTATCCATCGCTAACAACAATTGATTTATATACCAATAAATCAATTTATTTAAATGAATCGATTGATAAAGAAATCAGAAGCACTTGAGTTGAGTCACATTTTTATGATAACTATATTTAAGATATTTTACAGTTTCTCTTATTTAACATAATTTTCTCTTATTATTAAACATTTTATAAGAGAAATGTTTAATCGATAAGATTTTATTTATCAACCAATTCATATAATTACTAATTTGATCTAGCAGAGAAGGAGGTTCTTAGTAGATCATACCCTTGAATTAAGTGAATCATCAAGGAAAACTCAAATGATTGGATGAAACAAAAATGAAAATAATTCACTTAAACATAAATAAAAAGTTCTGAAGTGAAAGTAAAAAGTGATTAAAATTTATTAAATAAATAAACAAATTTTTTGTAAATCGAGAAGATTTTAGTTTATTCATGATATCTGATCCCTTCCACTCTTCCTGATATAAGTTAAGAATTTATGCCTTATTTGCGTTCTTCTGAACTATGTATAGACATACAGTTTGACCTCACTCATAACAGATTCAATATTACCAGAAACTCGATTTTACCAGGTGCAGTTAAAGCACCGACCACTCCTATGAGTGGTGCAATGTTAAAAGGTCTCAGTTCTACTAGATTCAATTTTAACAGATCCTCAATTATAACAGAGAAATCTAAGGCACGAATAGAATAATCAATGCCTCGAT
>JAQFZL010001434.1:0-10443 GCA_034695685.1 Galumna lanceata | reverse complement strand
AGAATCGATTGTATATTACTTATATAATTATTATTATTATATAAGTCTACGTACTTTTGGTTTCGATTCTAACTTTATTTAAAACAAATAAATCAAATAAATTGATAATCAGTTCAATCACTTCTGATTTAAAAGATTTTTTGCTTATTTTCAGATAAAAACATTTGTTATTTAAAACTAAAAGTTATAAAAATTAACTCTTTAGTCAAGTTTTTAATATAAATAAAAAAGTGAAAACACGTGGCATTCAATTGGCATTCATTTTAAGTTAATTTTTTACAAAATTTCAAACATTTTGGTCAAAGTCTAAGAATAAATGAAATGTCGGAAAAGTCTTCAGTGAATTTGTGTCAACTTTTCAATGATTTACATCGTTTTGAACAGTCGTCTGATTTCGATAAAGCGCTTAAAATCACCGAAAAGAGTAATTTATTTGAATTGAAATTAAATATTAAAATTAAATTCATTTCTAATAGTTTTAAATGAAGACAAAGAGAATCAAAAAGCAATTCATTGCCGTATTATTTGTTTAATACATTTAGGATTATTTGAAGACGCGATTAAACTGATCGATAAGTCAGACCAAAACTTGGGGTATATTTAGTTTGTGATCACATTTTCTTTAATATTTTTTTAAATGTATTCCTAGAAATCAATTGAAATACGAAAAGTCTTACTGTGAATATCGACTCAATTGTGTTAACGAAGCCTTAATTACTTTGGACTCTATTGAAGACCAAGACTTTCGCGTTAAAGAATTGAGGGCTCAGGCGGTCAGACATATATAAAATCTATTTATAAAAATATTCATTAAAATTATCTTAAAGTTGTATCGTTTGGAGCGCTTTGAAGAGTGTTTTGAACAGTTCTCAGAACTAATGAAGATTTCTGATGACGACTACGAAGACGAACGACAGACTAATTTGGCGGCAGTTGTGGCCAGTCTTAGCATTAAAGGAAGTCTATCTTCACTGAAGTCAAAGCAAGACATTGGAGAACAGACTTACGAACTCTGCTATAATAAGGCCTGCATTCTATTGGGTGAACACAAATATGAAGAAGCGCTCAATAAATTGAATGTCGCCGAAGGTATTGTTCCAACCCTTGAATATCAAATAAATGATTTTGTTTCCAAGATATGTGTCGTAAGACCTTAGAAGAAGAGGGAGCCTCTGAAGAAGAAATTGAAGCGGAATTGGCTATTATTAGGGCTCAAATCGCTTTTTGTTATCAAATCCAAAAGAAAGACGAAACGGCTCTTCGAATGTATAATCAAATTCTTAAACAAAAGTAAGTGTTTTTTGTTTTAATTTTTTAATTAATTAATTGAAAAAAAATTGAAGACCTGATGACTCGGCGCTGTTGGCGGTCACCTCTAATAATATCGTTACTATAAATAAAGACCAAAATGTGTTCGACTCTAAAAAGAAAATGAAAACCGCTTTAAACGAAGCGTTGGACTCAAAATTAAGTCAATTTCAGAGACAGACTATTCTTTTAAACAACTGTTTATTACTTTTCCACACAAATCAAAGCGAATCGTTTCGCAAACAATTAGAAGATATTAAATCAAAATATCCTCAAAACATATCTGAAAGCGTTCTGTTGGAGGCATCCCTTCTTTGCAAAGAGAAGAAAGTGTCGGATGCCATCAAATTTCTTAAAGTTTGTCGCGAAAAGAACTCTAATTTGAGTTTAGAGGTATCTTTGGTTTTAACTCAACTACTGATAAAAGAGGGGGATATCACAGAGGCCTCTAAAGTATTGCGTTCAATAGGAGATGACATTTATAGGCCCGGAATTATTTCCGCTTTAATCACATTATATTTAAGTTTAGACGACAAGAAATCTGCCACTTCTTTATTGACAGAAGCAGTCAATTGGTATCAAAAGAATAAAGTAATTAATTGACTAAACATTAATTCATTCAATTATTTAAAATGATTTGTATTAAAGGCGAACAGTCCTGAACTCTATATTTTATATCGAGAAAACGCTCGATTCTTAATGCAAACAAATCAACCAAAAGCTGCGGTCAATTTATTGGAAGAATTGCGTCGAAATAATCCGAAGAATCCAAAAGTCTTATCTCTTTTGATAAGCGCTTACTCACAGTTTGATCCTAAAAAGGCTAACGAGTGAGTGAACCCTTTCCTCAAAACAGATAATAATATAAATTCAATTCATTTACAGAATAAGTAAAGATTTGCCGCCAATAGAAAGTATTATAGAGAGTATAGATATCGAACAGTTGGAGACAACCAATTGGTCTTTAGGAGCAAAATATGTCAAAAAGACGACCAAAACTGAAACTCCGAATATTAACGCGAATTCTAAAATAGAAAAGAAAAAGAAGAGAAAGAAAAAAACAAAACTACCGAAAAATTACGATCCAAAGGTAGAGCCCGACCCCGAAAGATGGCTTCCAAAGTATCAGAGATCAACTTATAAGAAAAAGAAAGACAAAAGGAATCAGGGAGTGGGCAAAGGAACTCAGGGCGCTGTCGGAGAGCTGTAAGTTCTAAAATTATGTGCTCAGAATAAATTTTAATTCTTCAAATTAATAGTGACATAAAGGTTACGACCCCTCGCGTCCCATCAAACGCTGCGTCCTCTCCTCAGGGGCCGCGACAACAGAGACCAACACAAAAGAAGAAAAAGAAAACTGGAAGGCGTTAACAACTTTTTAGTTTATTTAAGTTTATATTTGTTTTGAAAATAAATAAAATGTAAATTCAATGAAATGACGAATGAGTTTAAGAGACTTTTCACAGACTAGAGATGACGGTCCGATTGTTCCCTTAATGGATGGCTCTTTAAAGGCATTAATTCCTAGTTATGAGTAAATGATTTACAGAACACTTTGAAATAAGTGAAAGCATTGTTTCATTTATGTCTTCATATTTTCGAATTTTTTGGTTAAATTTGAGACTGAAGTTTGTTTAGCTGTAGTATTGGTTCTGGAAGTAATGGTCGGTTTACTATTAGGCAATGGTGGCAGAGGTTTGTCTGCTTTAAAATCTGGTACATTCAAAGGTTGAACTTTAGTGTTATCTTGAACTACACGCGGAGGTCGAGGCGGCGGTTGTGAAGGCCGGACATAATGTGTACTCGAAGGTCGACTCGAAGTACTTCTATTGGATGAACGCATACTCGATGTTCGTGAAATGGATGAATGAGAAGAGATCGGTGGCGGCGGTGCCGGACGTATTGGCTTTAGTGGAGTATTTGTATCTCCCATTGAATTTTCAGTATTAAGAATGGGTGAAGAAATCTCTTTATTTTTTAGATTTGATATCGAAGTTTGAATTTGATTTACAACTTTTGTTGTATTAGTGGTCCCATTAATACCATTACTTAATTCAGTCGATTCCAAAGGAAAAGTAATGGGACTCGAGATTTCCAGAGAATCGGAATTGAAATTTACCGGAAGTCGCGGACCTTTTCTATGAGAGATTTGTTTGGCCCTCGATTTTATGGCAGACTTTCGAGCATTAATTATCCACCAATTCTTAATCGAATCGTTATAATTGTAAATAAGAAAAGCTATGATTGCAGTCAACGGCAATATCACCAAAAATATTATATACATCGCAATAGTCAAGAAGTAACCGCTGACTACAGATCGACCACAATCAGGTGGTGCATAACCGGGGTAACAATGACAATTGCCTCTATTATCGCATCGGCCATTATTATTGCAGTTGTGATCACATGAATTCTTTTGTATAAATGGTTTAACTGAAACACACTTTTGATTGACACACATTGAATTTGTCCCACATTTGGCTCCACTTGGGACAAGTCCAGGATCCATTTCGTCTAAACCGAGATCGATCATTGCCGAACGACACGCTAGAATTTTACCACGATTTGGAATGAATGACCTTGCTAAAATGGCTGCGCTCTCAGTTCCATATTTTAGTTGTTCGCTTTGATGGAAGCAATGGAGTCGACCACAGATCACATCTGAAGGCTTACAACTGATGTAAGTTTGGTTTTGTTTAAAATACCCGCAATTGCCGTTTGCGTTGCCTTTAATATTCTGTTGATAACACTTATAATCTGAAACCTCTCCCGTCGATCCCCACAACAGTTTGCATTGATTTTCTCTGGTATCACATTTGCCGTCATAGCAATAGGCGAAGCCTTCGTCACATTCAGTTCCGTCCTGTACTTTAAGATCTTCCGGACAGAACTCAGAGACGCCGTCACAGAATTCAATTAAATCGCAGCTACTTTTGGCGGGTCTGCAGACAATGTTTTGATTTTTATCAACGATTCTACACTTGTCAGTATCACAACACGAGCCAACAGCGCATTGGGCGCCGACCGCTAATTGACAGGTCGTGGCATTACAGCACTTATTATCACAAGAGCTCTTTAAACCACAATCGCATTGTTCTCCCTCTTCCAAAAACCCATTACCACAAACCGGTCCGACTAATTCTCGCGGTTTATTATGGAGGCAGTGATCCATTCCTTGCTTCAGAGAATGTTCGAGATATTCAATAGAGCAAGATGACCAATGTTTTGGGCTCTTGGCACTTGAGGAGGGAGCCATAATGCACTTGTCGTCCGGACACTTGCATTTGTCTGAGTCATGTTCCATTCCGAAATTGTGTCCTAACTCATGAGCAACAGTGGTGGCCACAAGACTCGTAACCTGACTGTGATCTGTGTTAACACCACCAGAATATTCATAAGTACTGAAAATATAAGTGGAAGTCATATATAACTATTTATTGTTTTCTTTAAAATATCAATACTAACCAAATGGAACCCTTAAGAGCTTTGCCAACTACTCCGCCATCGAAAGATGATCCGGTTATGAGCTGAGCGTTATCGTTGGCATGCATTGGAATAAGACGTTCTCTTCTATAGTGTAAGAAATTGGTTAGGGTTTGGTCGCCATCATTCGAAAGCGTTATTTCATTCACTTCTGTCCAAACGACAACTCCGACCAAAACCACAAAAATATTTAACTGATTGTAAAGCTATTATCGATTAAAACATTTATTAATCAAAATTTGATTAAAAACAATAGATTTTATATTTACGGCGTTCACTATATTTGCAATTCGTTTACTTCTATCAAAGACTGCGTTCCGATTCTTCTTATTTTCGGTGTACTGTCGACACATTAAACATTATTTATATTAAAAACCATTTAAATCATAACTTCTTATAAAACTATTAAATCTCATAAAACTTTTGAAAATATAAAAATCTAAACATTTATTGTATTTTTTTATATAAAATTCTTTGAGTGAAAGTTCTTAAAACTATAAACTAAAATACTGACCACTTTATAGTCGTTGACAATCACTAATTCAACAAATCTGGAAATACTATTACTTTTGTAGGGATCAGATATCGATCTTTTTCGACGATTTTGGTAAACATTAATAGAATTCACTGATTCGTTAAAACCTAAAAAAAATTATTTAAATTAAAAAATTGAATTCTTTAAGTAATTGTTTACCGCATTTGAACGAAGAAATCAAATCTTTATCTCTAAAAATTATAATATAAGAACTGTTCTCTTTTGGATGGATGTGATATAAATCGGTTTCATCACTAAATATACCACTAATTGATTGGTCGCATGTGGAGAGAGCCGCCCAAGAATTGTCACTATCGTTGAATAAGTGTCCCCTATAGTGACAGTGGTTTATATCCTATAGTTTTATTGGGAAAAAAATGTTTAACTCATTTATTTTCTTAGTTTTTTGTAATTTTATTTTAATCATAAATTTTATATGAAATTCAAGTCAAAAAAAGATAATCCATTTATCGATAAAAACATTTTGTTTTGGAAAACCTTTTAAGAAATGATCAAACCTTTTGATCGTAACCTAACTTCTTATTATCTATTTTATTATATTCTATCTAATGGTTAAACTCCATAATTCCGAATCTCATTACTCCGAAAACATAGTTAATATGACATAAGTGTGGAAAATCAGAATTAAGTAAATACAATTTGTGTAAATACATGTAATATAATTTTATTTCATCATAAGTTATGATTAATAACTTATTCTCGATAATTTCAAATAAAACTTCGAAAAAATAGATTTTGATAATACATGTATTGTGTAATTTTTCTACCTTGTTCTAATTGATTATAAAGTTGCAAATTTTCCAAGAAATGGGATATTTTTATTTTTCGGACAAATGGGACATCAATTTTTCGAAATTATGGGATTCGAAGTTTTGGGATTCGGAATTATGGGGTGAAACATATCTAATAGTTTGTTTGGCTTAGATATGATCATAATCATTATCTAGTACATCTATCTGATCGAAATTTACTATAAGACCAACTTTTAAACTTTTTATTTGATAAAAGTATTGGATAACTAAAAGAAGTATAACTATAGAGAGTAATCATAAAAATATTTGAATTACATTTAAATGAGGCATTGAATGGATATGACTTCCATTTAAGCGATGGTTTTCGAAATAATGACTGGAAATGAGTTCAGAATTTCGCCGTAAATCCAAAATAAATAATTTATTGAATGCTTTTAATTCTATTTTCAATTCGTTTTCATAAAAGTTTTGTTTCTGTAAATAAAAAAAATAATTTATTAAATAAAGAATTAAATATTTGGCAAAAAATTCAAACAATAATTATCAAGGAATGAGTCATTAAATGATCGCATTTAATAATTTAATTCTAATGAATGGCAAAATCCTTGGATGTCTTAAATATTTGTGAACAAGGTCATCTCAATAATTAGTGATTCAATAACAAATCAGAGTCCAGACAATAAAGAATTTAAAACTAGAAATAAACTAAACATTTATCAATGTTTAGCTCAGTTTTGAATTTAAATAAAAATGATTGAAATTAATGCAATCATTGGATTTAAATATAGTTTTCTAAACGAATAAAACTTTAATTAATATCTTAATTATTTTAAAAAATAATGAATATTAATACTTTAATCTTCTAATTATTCGATAATAAAATATTAAAATTTAAGCAAGATAACTTTATTGATAAAGAATAAACAAATATTCATTATTTACTAAATATTAAAGAATAATTGAATAATAATACAGTTTTTAATTTTACTCAAAAGGATATCCGCAAAGTCTGTCAGCATTTCTCAGTTATATTCAAATGCATTTCAATGATTACTTAATTATTTTATAATTAGTTAAAAGAAAAGAGTTTCATTTTTTATTACAGTTAAACCTCTATTAAATGAATATATGCCTATTTTACCATAGCTTGTATATTTCAACAGTTAGTTCATCAATAATTTACAATAATTTGTTTTATGAAAATTATGTTTTTAGAAAATTTTATTTTATGTCAAATAACTGAAGATAATGTTAATTATGTAATAAAACAAAGAAATGAAATGATTGGCAAAAGGAATGTATACTTCAATGAATATAATTTATTATATAATTATAAATTCATGACTTAATAATTAAAACGCCTCAAAAACAGACACATTTGTCATAAAAACAAAATCTAATAATTCGGTTCTCGAAATGATTGAAAAGATTATAAAAAGAAAATTATGAAAATATTTCGAAAAACAATTCATAGATTGTATTTAATTTAGAAAATAAATAAAACTTATTTATTTGATTAAAGTAATACCTCTGAATTGTGAACAACACTTTTCACAACTAAAAGTGAATAATAGGAGGAATTCTCTAATACGAGAGTTCCTATAATATGAACAAAATTCTATAACCGATGTTCAAATAACTGATACTAACTGTACATACTTTCAATTTCAACAAAATTGGCAAACATTTTGACGGATTTCATAACAAATAAGATTTTAAAAATTTGTTAATAAGTCGACCTAGCTTATTCCCGCCTTACATTTCATCAAACATTGAAAGAAAAATATTCTTAATTAGCATTTCATAAATATTTCATTTCATTTCAAAATAATATAAAAAAACGATAAACTGATTTACGTTTTAAAGCTTTAAATTAAAATTGGATTGATCAAGGTCTAAACATTTACTTTGATAATATTGAAGGCAAACATAAATCAATTAAATTATAATATTTAAGATAAATATAAATAAAACTTTAATAAATAAACAAGCTGATTTTTTTCAAAAATATTTCTTAGTTTTTTGAACTACACTTAATTTTAGATTGTGATTGGAGTGGAGTCGAGCACATTCTAACTCTTATACTTTATTCAGTAAGGGTTGGGATAATTGCAGATAATTATAATTTATGGTTTCTTTTAGGATCTAATTATGAGAACAACTAATAATTTTGTTAATACGAAGACTCAGTCTTTTAGTGAATGTCATTGAAGTTCAAAAACGAAAATCTGATTGAATTTAACAAATAATAACATTTTTATAAAACAATTCTCTTCACATTTTTAATATATGATTCATATAAGTTTATATATTTATAGTAAATATAGTCAACAATAGATTATATATTATATGATTCATGAATAGATAATTAATAACATTCCCATTATTTACACTTTAAAATATTATATTACTTTACACTTTTCATAATATAATAATAAAATATGATATTAATCTATAATTTAGTGATTATTAATTTATTTGTTTATTATATACTTGGTAAGTAAATGTACCTTGCTAATGTTGTTGTTTGGTTTAAATGGAGGAAATATTTTAGGCAAAACCACTTCATGTCTTGAAAACTGTTTTAAAGGATCTGAAAGAAAGAAAAAAAACTTTAAAATTCTAGTATTAAAACAAGTTTTAAATTTTAAAACATAGAAAATAAGCGTCAGTTTTGTATAAATCTTATCCTTTAATTCAATTATAAAAACTAATTGTAAATAAACTTTGGATTAAAATCTTAAAACTTATTTGAAATTTTGTTTAAAAACTATAATCGATGAAAGATAATAGACTCAAATAGTGATGAAAGTTTCGTTCACTCAAACCATTGATTTGTTTATTTATTTTAGAGTTTAGTTGAACTCATATTCCGCTTAGTTTTTAGAAAGTGTTGTTAAATGGATTCTCTATAATCTGGGTCTTCATTTCCTTCAATAAATCATAGTTTTCATATTTATTTAACAAATTTAAAAATAAACGAATATTTTGGGGAAAAATTGAAATTAAAAATCTTTTATCAATAAATATATCGAAACAAATATCCAAACAAAGAGTTCGATAAACTTTTATATAAAACTGAGCTCTCATTCATTCAAATCGAGATAAATGTATAAAATTGAAGCTGAGTTTTGATGCCTCTCTTTGAGTGTATCATAATTTTAAAGAGAAATGGGGTTCACATTGGGTTCAAAGTCAAATAAATTGACCCAAATTGAAACCAGAGTTACGTCGATAATAATAAGTTATAAATCCATTACTAAGACATGACTGACATTCAAGAACTTTAAAATTAATTACGAAAAGATTGCTATCATTTGAATAGATTTAAGTAAAAACATTCGCACAAAAACTAGAAATAATAATAGTTTTGATTACTCTTGTGTTAAGCTTTAAGAACATTGATCTCAGAGGACAGTCTCTCAGATAATTCATTAAATCATTAACTGATAATATTTGACGCTCTGGTAGTCATGTGTTGGAGAAGATTCAGACTATAATTACTTAAATGATTAGAAGAAATCCTGTCATAAATCAAAGGAACTGAAATAAACGCTCGAATTAATTGGTTTTCAATTAAATCTCTGTTTTTATTAATACTTTCACTTCTTTTCAATCGATTGCTTATCGAAAGTTTTTTTTTAATTAACAAAATATAAACAGAAATAGAGATTTGAATCAAATATTTAGAAAAAGTTATAAACAATAATGTGTTTACAAACCCTCATATGAATGACAATCGAGAAAACGGATAACAATTAACAAAACTTTAATTAAATTAATTCTTTGATCAAAATTTGAGTTAAACCAAACAAATGAAGATTCACTAAATTTAGCCATTTTTCAATCAAAAGAGTCATATCAACTATTAGTCTCTCTTTTTAAATCCATTGCGGTTTTTGGATAAGTATTAACTCATTTAATAATGAAATTTGAGTACTGAGAGGCCAAACCTCTGAAAATAATCAATGAATGAATCACTGAATCAAATATGAGTGAGTCGTCACTTGAAGTACAAAAACTTAACAAAAGTTTATAAACATTTGACTCTTTTGAAGAAATTCACAGAAAGATGTGATCGACTCATCCACTCATCGACTCATACGACGCAAAATCATTGAAGTGAGCCATCAATGAGTACTGGAGTTGAGACTAGAGACCCAAACACACCGGACCGGACCTGAGCCAAGAATTTTCGTACCGGACCTGGACTAATTTAGTCCGAAAATTTCAAATAAAAGAAAATTCATCTATAATTTATATGAATATTTCATTATAAAACTACTCATTATTTAGTTGAATGATATCATTTGAAAATAAATAATGAAATAAAGGGATACAGTC
>JAQFZL010001433.1:0-10448 GCA_034695685.1 Galumna lanceata | reverse complement strand
ATTGAATTTTTTGAAGGAAAAATTTTGGCACAGAATAGAAATTGATTTAATTTTTATAGCCAGAAGGAAAACCTTTCAAATTGACTTAAATGACTCAGAATATATTACTGGCAAAATATGAAATTCAAATGATTTTTTCTACGTTTTAAGACTCACTTTATTTTTAACCATTTTATAGAATAATAAGATAACGATATTAAAGCTAAATATATTTTAACACTTTAATATGAGCAAGGTCATTGATTAATACTCAGAATTATATTTGATCTTGATTATCTTCCTGTGAAGATATCAACTTAAATGTCTAATGAAAATGTAAACAATATTTGATATTAAGATTAATTATTAAAAAAAGCATTTATTTTATTATTAAATATTTTATCTATTTTCTTAAAAATTTATCAAGTTCAATTCTACAAATAAGGAAAAAGAAAATTCATTCTGTTTTTTATTATTTTTAATGACCTTGTTTGTTTAAACATTAATACTATTATTTAACTATCTAAAATAAAAGTGGACATTTGATCAAGAAATCTAATTCATTCAACTAAAGTTCTCCAACGATTGACCGAAAGACAATTGACCGAATGACAATTAAACCAAAAAAAATAATGAGACACTCAAGATAATTCTTAGTCAAGGGAACTCACATTACATATCTTAACTAAAATTAATAAGTCTATAACTTTTGTCAAAATTAGAATAAAATTACATTGTTCATAAATTATAATATTCCTGACAACACCTTCACCTATAGTTTTTGTAAAATGTGCTTAAGTCAGTCGAATGGATCAATTGTTTTTCGATGAATAGTCATTCGTCAAATTGTCTTACGGTCAATGGTTTGGTAACGTTTCAGTTGAATGAAGTGCCCATTCTTAATCTAAAATATAGTAGTTATTCGGGCAAATTTATCCTTACTTTTTGATTGATTCTCAATAAATCAATGTTTAGCTCTGATTTCTGATTAAAACTTTAATCACTATTTGTAAATATTTCTTCAGAATTGAAAAATTCTTATAAAAATTAGTCATCAAAAGAAGACATATATTTATCATTATAACTAAGACTACTGTTGTCCTGCGATTTGTAAGCCATGGTTTACTAACCAAAGGGGGCAAAATGGGTGGCTTACTAATCGGATTAGAAGGCCATAGCAACTGACAGGTCATTTTTGTGTTCAACCCTAATTTGGGTATAACCATTCGTATTTATTATTACATGTTTTTGTTTAGCATTTTCATTATAATAGTATTAAAAATGTTTGAACTTGATAAATTCAATTTCATACACATCAATAAAATGTTATAAATTCAAGTTTATTTCAATGAATTATAATTAGGTTAAACAATTGTGAACAATACTGAAGTTTATTTTCACTTTTTTTTTGTAAAATCATAAGTTGAATTTATCAAGTTTAAATTTTTTTTGTCAAAAATGATAAAAGGTTTCAATCAGTTTTTGCGTATGGCCATTCTTGGGTCTTCAATTTAATGGTTAAAATCTTCTTTAAACTGTTTCAAAAGCTTTATAAAGGAAGAAAAATGTTAAGCTTGAGCTAGCACAGTTACTAATATGTAAAGAACTAATGAAATATAAAGCTTTTGATGCAGTTTTAAGGAGATATTAACCATTGAATTGAAGACACAACAATGGCAATACACAAAAACTTGATGCATATTCTTATACAGTTGTTTATACTGATTCCAACTAATTCTTTCTTTCTTTGAAAATCTTCGCCTCACATGGGGTATGTTCCTGGTCAAATAAAATTGGCTTAAATCGAGCAACATTTACATTATAAATCCATAGAAACGGCAGGTGCAGAAAATTTATGTGTCTTATATCGAATTTCTCTTTGATACTGATGTCTTATATCGCGTGGTCACTGTATTATTAATAATTTTAAACATATTTATACTTTTAAAGGTTCATGACAATAATTTATCTATGATCTTTTCACGTAAAAATTCATACAGTCATACAATATAAGTCCATACATTGATTAAGTGACTAAAGAACTCTCATAATCAGGGTTGTCAATTAGAGGGGGTATACCAAGATACCTCCTTTGAGATCCCAGACTTTTAACATCCCTAATTGAATGATATTTTATCTTTGTGAAATATATCTAGAAATTTCTTGTTTAGAGATTCTTTCTATTTTACCAAGCCTAATTAAATTAATAATTGAACATATATTTTATTTGTCACAGAATAGAAATTGATTTAGTTTTCATGTTTAAGGGGAAAATCCCCTTTAGATGCACTTAAAGAACTCAGAATATATTACTGATAGAATATGAAAATTAATTTATTTTTTATACGTTTTGAGATTCACTTTATTTTAAACCATTTAAATGGTAATAATAAGTTAACGATATGAACATTCAATGATTTTTAATATTTCAAATATTTCAGATGAACAAGGTCACTGAATATTTAGTCTTAATATTTAAAATTTTATTTGATCTTGAATATCTTCCTGCAGAGAAAATCAATTTTAATGTCTTATAAAATTATAAACAATATTTTATTCTCAGATTAATTTTTTTTAGAAATAACTTATTAATAATAAGTTATTATTAAATATTATAAAATAAATAATTGACCAAGTACAAATTGCCAGCAAAAAGTAAATTTATTTCATTTTTAAAACCTAACAAATTCATATGACCTTGCAAATTTAAACTCATTAATACTATTTTTTAATATATAAAGGGTAAAGTAGTTATTTGCGCATATTTGTCCTTGCTCTTTGACTAACCCTGTCAATTAATCAATGTTTTACTTTGATTTCTGATTAAAATTGTAATCACTTTTTGTAAACATTTTTATAGAATTGAAAAATTTCTAAAATATTTATTCATCAAAAGAAGACTTGTATTTATTAATATAACAGTAGGAGGTATCAGGTATAAGTCTGAAATGGGGGAGGAATTGAGGGGGAGGGAGTAGAGTAGAAGGCAGGGGAGGGGAGATAATGTAAACAAAAGTTAGGAAAAGTAGATTTCATGTAAACAAAAGTGAGGAAAATTAGAAAAATATAAACAGAAAAAGAAAAGAAAACACATTAGAAAGGAATTAAGAATTCCTTAAATATTAGAAAAGATTTAGGAAAAGAGGCTGACATTCAAATTGTCCGATTTGAGATAAATAAATGTACTGAAAAGATGAGTCCCTAGAAGTGAGTGGAGGCAGTCTTAACCGAAATTATCTATTTATATCACATCTCATAATGAGCTCAAATCTCAATCTGATTCTCCTCTCGAGTTATTTTGAGCGCCAGGCTCTTCACTGGCAGACCCTTTGCTCCGATCACAACATTTCCAACATATTCTCTACTATTCTTATACAGAGTTATATATATATCTATATATATATATATAAATTTTAATTTTCAATATCTAAAACACAGCACACGAGTCTCACTGAGATATTGAGGCGAACGGGACAACAATTTTGTGAACATCATTTCAATGGATAGTATCACGAAAAGGTTTAAGGCATTCGGATATACCGGTCTTTGGTATTCCTTGTGTTTACATTCTGTGTGCGAACATAACATCAAAGTCGACATCACTAACACTATTAGACATTATTTTCCACTAAAAAATCTTAATTATCTTTTTGTAGGGAAATAAATGTTGTTTTTTCCATAATATTATTTAACGTTAAGGGAATACCATTTTCTATGTTTCGTTAGCAATAACAATACAATAGAGGAATGGTTTCTTAGGTATTGCTTCTGTATTTAGTATCACTACTAAAGTGTCTGCTCTTCTAGTTTAGACACTCAATAATGGAGTTCTTCTTTGAGCGTCAGAGTTGTTAATAATTTCACTCAACCGGTATTATCGTTGGCTTAAAGGCATATATATATGAATTTTTGTTCGCAAAGAAGTCTTTGAAGAGAATTACAAAAAGAGAGAAATATTAATAATAAGGAAAATATACCGAAAGAAAGAATTTTTATAAATACAAGATTTGTTCGGATCATATATTCTGAGTTTTTAGTGACACTGAAAACTAAGGAACAACGCGTTGAGTAACACATAGTTTGAGAAAATTGTGTTTTGGATTTCACAGGAAAACAGAGTTTTAAGAAAAAAGACGTTCCAATAGAGAAGAGATTTATTATTCATTTCTTTGACTACAAATATGTTTAGGATATGGATTTCCCACACTATCTAAATATGTTTATATAAATAAGAGAACACATCCTTATTCTTATTATTGCTTAAAACTTAACAAAAAGGGAATTGACTTTTCAAATGACTATTTGTTTGCCTCGAATTTGTAGTAATGATCGCAAAACTATTATTGAAATGAGTTGAGAGTCAGACCAAAAAAATTGCTCCGATTTGAAAGCAATTGAAAACACAATCGAGAAACGAATTGAAAAAAAATTCGTTTGAATTTCTTTCGGTCATCGTTCGGGTCGACCGCAGACTCATGTAAACGACTTATATATATAAATGTAAAGCAAATAATTTTTTACTCTATTCTTCGACTATTATTAATACAGTTATTGTTGTATCGGATAATTCCCGGCTTAAACTTCTTATTCATGTAAAACATGTTTAAGTTATTTGAGTATCGAAACTAATGTTGAAAATATAACACAGATTTTCGATTGTTATATAAATATACAAAAATTATTTTGAACCCGAACTTGATTTCAAGAGCACAGGTAACTCAGCGCAGGTAATTCTCAACTAGTTTTTGCTTGACTTCAGAACAAAAAAAACGTCTTTACTCTAAATTCTTTGTCTAATGTAATAGTGATTTATTTGTCGTGTAATCAGTTATAAAATAAATGCTATTTTTTTGTTGGGGTAATAAAACACACATTAAGTTAGTTAACAACTGAATACAACCGACTCTCAAAAAAAATTGTTTTCGAACCACAAACCGAAGTAAAGGCTTCAAAATACAATACAAACACAAAAAGGTTATTATTATTATTAATAAATAGAGGAAAATGAACTCAAATTCTAATAACAGTTATATTTATGAAGAATGAGATAAAGAAGAGGCCATTCGCTGCTTTGACTTACGGTTGGACTCCAATATTGGTAGCTCTAAATTTATGAATTGTGTGCTACCAGTGCTCAATAAAAATTGGGAGCAAATCATTCAAGCATTCAATACATCTCTTAAGAAGAAAAAAATAGATAATAATAAAAAAGTTTATTAGAAGTTATTAGAAGTTTTATGAGTTTATAAAACTATGGCTTTATTTGTCTGACTTTCGAAACGGTTGTATGAATAGAACCGAAATAATAAAGGATTTTATTATATCATTGAAGGACTGGTATTAAAAACTTATTCAATATATGAGCAGAATATGAGTTTCGTCAGAATAGTATCCAAACATTCATAACAATTGTGTTTTCGCTTCAAATCATTTTTCAATGGATTACAACAAATCCAAAAAGTTTTTAATAACTCATAGAAAGAGATATTATTTCATTGAATGAAAAGAGGGATTCAATAACCGAATAAAATTTGATAACATTTAGACTTAAATCGCCGCTAATATACAGTTATAGTAAAGAGGGATTAAATGATTAAAAATTTCATTTTTAGCTCATTATTCGAGTGTTGCTAACAGTAACCAAAGAGGGCTCAACACACATAAAAAATGTATTTCCTTGGAGTGAGTTTGATGCTAGATCATTGCCACCTCATCCCAGTGACGGCCAATGCTAGCAGTGCTCGAATTTCTCAATTGTTGTGAGCGTTTCCCTTCTTTTGGTGTTGTGAATGGTGTGAAGGAACAGATGTGATACGTTTGTTGTGATCCCAAACGTAATTCACAAATAAGTCTTTCTGTTCAACAAAAGAAATACTTAGCGCTGAAAAGTCAAGGCTTTTAGAGTTCATTCAATCTTAGTTTTCCTCTTATTTTAAAGCACACGTCCGTATCATAGCTACAGATAGGGATTAATAATGTCTTTCCTCAACTGAGTTAATAAGTTGAGTTAATAAATCAATTTTTTATTGCAACTCAACATCACTTAACTGACTGTATATAACACTTAATTCGTTTATTTTGAAGCCCACGGAGAGGCATATCCACCAAAAATTAGTTATTTTTCAGGAATTTCTATACCAAAAGAATTTATTTCGCCTTTTTTATTATGAGAAGAGAAGTCATTAATTTGAGGGCAAATCTCACTCTCAGTTCGAAGAGCGCGAGAGTCAAAGTCAGAGTCAGTCTATTATATTTTCTGAGAAATATTTGCTAATTGTTTGCCTCAACGAAAGTGAATGAATCAAAAATGACAAATACATGACAAGAGAACAATGTTTGAATAGTTAAGCCCCACAAAAGTTCTCATCAGACAACACACCATTAAATATATGGCTTATTATTATTAAAGCAATAGAAGACAACTCATACGGCACTCTCAGAGGAAGGGCTATGATATGACACAAAAAATTATTTTTGATGTGTTGTGTAGTCGACGAAACATATCGTATGCAAAGAATAGCTCTGTTTTGGGGAAAGAATGGGCGCAATACTCGACAGCATTACTTTTTTTTTAGAAAAGATTTTTTGACATTTAATTACATAACTATTTTCTATTGAATAGTGTTGTGGCTCAGGAGTAGAGCCCTATCGAGAGCCCCTCTAAACTGGTTTAATATTATTCAAAAAATTCAGAGTTTGTTAGCTCTGTTCGCATGAAATTTTTGCACAGAATTTAATGAAGAATAATAGGTCTTATTTATCACATGAGTGAGAAACAAGTGTGTCATACAAGACAACTGTGCAAAAGGGGAAACAGAGGATAGGGATCAAACGAAAGGGAATTATCATTTTTAAGATAAAGAACTTAACTCTCACTGTTTGTAATGTCTGTAAGAGTTGTTTTACTTCAATATTTCATAATTTGCATACGTTTTCATTATAAACATAATATAAAAAATCGTTTTTTTATTACAATTCACTCCTCATTTGCATATAAATCATTTGTTTTCTATGAAAACAATGAGAAAATAAATTTTCAACAAAAAGTGTATTACAAAACGCATAACATTAATGTATTACCTCTTCCGTCACTCACCACTGCAGACGACTATCAAGTCTTTTACATGTATTGTAAACATAGATTACCTATTTTTCAGACTTCTTTTATAGATATACATCTCTTAATAAGAATTATCTCATCAATCATTAAAGAGATTATTCACATTCAAACTCTCTTTCCCTCTCACTCTCCAAATGATATGAATTAGAGATAAAACACATAAGAATGAGATAAATAGCTTTTGAGGGCTGAGATCGAGGATAAAATTATTAAAAAAAATGTCGCAATAATTCCGAATATGTTTGAAGAGATGTTGTTTTAGTTGTGAAACATTAGAGTATTAGAGTATATATTAGCTCATCTGATATATGATATCATTTGTTAACGTTATGTGCTTTTGTTTGACCCAAAAGTAACTCAGCATTCATGCGATCACTACATAAAAGACAAATTGATAGTCTTGTGGCAAAACAACTCCTAATATGACGACTATTTCTTCTATTTTTTTATATTTCTTTGGTCTTCCTTTCAGAGCATTGAATACGTGTATTGTAAGGCATTTTCCGGCTCTGACTCTAATTTTGTTCTGAACTTCTCTTTTATAGCCAATAGAAGACATAACATTATGTTAAATATAACATAACAACGATTAGCACAACTGCTCTGGTCTATCAAAAGATGGAAAGGTCTCTTATAATATACAATTATGATGTGGTGAACAGCACCACAAATGATTTTGTGGAGCACAGGACAACCAAACACTCACAATAAGAGGATAGAAGGCAATGGAAACAACACTCAGAATACAAACATAACAATATTCACGATCTTTTGATTAACCAGAATAGGACTCTTTTTGAGGTCATCTACAATGAAGTTCCTGAACCGCCTATTCTGGTGAACGTGTTGGGGAGCGTTCACTCAAAAGAGGAGAGGGAGGAGAGAGAGGGAGAGAGAGAGAGAACCATAAACGTGAAACACGCAATGACCATAACTAAAAATACATACACAGACAGACACATAGAATCCAGTGCTTTGCTGTGCAGTTAAACAAAGATATTTAAAAGCCCACAAAAATCCTTTTAAATGAAAAGAGAACTAATTTGAGATGCATTTAAAATTCCCGAGAATTTATGGTCGGCTAATGGCGTAATGGAAGCACTATTTAATCAAAATGAATAAATGGCTAAACAAATGGTTATTCAGTGTTGAGCCCAAACATCCTCTATTCGTTTGCCTTCAATTTAGTGGTAAAATGTCTTATCAGACGATAACATAACGACTCTGTTGTTGTTGTCGTGTATTTCAAGTTTAGAGAAATAATTTTTGTTGCGTTTAACCCGAAAAAAGGCTATAAAATCATTTTTACACTAAAAACTGCATCCAATCTATAAAGCATTTGTTGAAAACATTTGATTATAGCTAAGAGGCAGCTCTACCTCAACAAAGCATACGATTCTTCTACTAAATTAAGAGCTGAGTTCAGCCCTTTTTGATCTCTGATTTCAACCTCTAATAAGATATAAATTTAGAGATAATTTGTAATAAAAACTAAAAAAAGATATTCGTATTGTTTTTGAAAATCAGATAAATAAAAGGGAAGCGCAGGTATTGAAGGTATGGATTAAATCCTTGAATAAGAAAAATATATAAACCAATTATAGTATCGAATAATACCTTTTAAAACATTTAATGGGAATTTTGAGCCAAAACTTAATTATCGCGAGTTTTATGACTTGTAATTCAATTCCGATTTAAAGAATAACATAAAAGTCGAAAAACATTACGAATGAGAAATAAAATTTTGCGGAAAAAAAATTAAAATTAGATTTAATCGCATTTAAAGCACAGCCAAAGAGTAACTGATAGGGTTACAGATGGGAATAGATATCCAAAGTTTAACTATTTTTATGGCCAGTCATCTGGCATTTGCATTGGATGAGCAAAAAAAGGAGTTCAACTGAAATTACAAAACACTATCGGAGTGCCATTCAATAGAAAAAACGAATTCCTCTTTTGATCTCAACTCAAATATCAATAAAAACTCATAACTATAATAATAGACTAAAATAATTGAAGGAATTATATGTTGTAATGCACTCAAACAAAGTAATGCTCAGAACAATGGCTCTGTCCTTAAGGGCTCAGAGATCACATCATTGAGAGTAAGAGACACGTGAATTGAGAGGCATTGGGAGGACTGTATAGTGATAGTCATGATGGGAATCATCATCATCAGGTTATAGCACTTGTTGACTCACATTCCTTTCCAGTGTTAACATGTTTTTTACATTAAAATGTTTCAAATAATCAGTTTTTATATATTCAGTGATCGATATTTTTGTCTGATTTTATGTCTAAAAAAAGTCTGTCTATACTATAGAGAGTAGTAGTGGTTAGCGAAGAGTAGATCTGATGTCAATGTCCACCAATTGAGTGCTGTTCACAATAATTCTTTTAGAATCGATTTTTGAGTAAAAAACTCATTGACATTAGATTTGCGCACAGACTGAGTGACTACTCAATTGGCAGTCAAAGTACTGAAATGGCATCAGTTTTTCACAGAAACAGTAATTTTAACAAAAGATTTGTAATAACAATAAAAAAAGATCAATAGAGGAGTGAAATGAGAAGAAAGTTTCAAACGTTTCACTTAAATGAATGTTAACCTCAAACGACGACACAAAAAGAAAAACTAAAAATAAGAGAAAAAAAAACTCCTTTTGTTGGAAGCGATCGAAAAACAAGTGATAACTTTGAGTGCAATCATTGATTACAACAAAAGGAAAACAAAAGTCTTAAATTTCGGGATAAAATGACAAAAAAACTTGTGAATTGAGAGAACTCTCTGACCATTAATTTTAGGGGAAATCTATCTTTTATAGCGAATGACTGATCTCTGGAACAAAAAAACTATTGAAAACAACAAAAATCGCGAAATTAAGTAAATATTTTTGACCATTAGTTTAGTGTTTTGTGTTAAGTGTTGGCAAAACTTAAAAAAAGTCATAAAAATAATGAAAAGACATAAAATTTTTTAAGAACACATCGTTTAAAGTGAAGACTTTTCGGTGTATTTCCATTTTGAGCCAAATGATAAGCCAACCATCACTACTGTCAGTGCTCTTGAGTTCGGGCACTGGATTTCATGACAGCGAAAAATACCATTAAGTCAAAGACGAGACTTAATGACAGTAAGGAATAGGAGTTTAAAGAGAGTTCGCGAAACCAAACCCAAACAAAACCGACAAACCATTAATGCATTGCCATTGGAATTGAACTCTAGTCTCGCTAGTGTTGGCCCTGAATGGGAAGATGGGAAGATTCCCAAATTTAAAAGTTCCCAAGAATCCTGAATTCCGGGAATATAGACGAGGGAAGGGATTTTTGCCCATAGAAAATTCAAATT
>JAQFZL010001432.1:0-10448 GCA_034695685.1 Galumna lanceata | reverse complement strand
AATAAAGAAATATCTCTCTAGAGGTCCAATTGGTAAATTATCAATTTTATATACGTTATTTACAAAGAAGAAAAATTATTAAGATCTGAGACTTAAGCCTCGAATGCTCTCCTTCTTAGATATTCACCGTAGCAAAACATATGGTTAATAATCAAAGGGTTGTAATTTAAATGTGAACCATGATGAATTACATGAATGATCAAATATTTAATCTTGTTCATATGTGACACAATGTTTCAAAGATATATTTAATCAAGTTAAGAATTAAACAATTCAACTTTACTATTATTTGAAATTTACAAACTTTTTTACTCATAATACAAATCAATTACCATGAATATATTTAGTTAAAACAATTATATATAAGTTTTTGATATATAATTAACCTATTTAAATTAACTTCATAAGGAAAAATAGTAAGATTATTTAGAATATTTATCATTTGTAAAATATCTCGTTGTTTAATAGTTTATTATAATTATAATTTTTTTTTTCAATGAATAGGTTATTAATTTGCTCTAAATTTGAGTAAAAACAATTTCAATATTTTTTATGAGATATATTGAAATTTTATTGAGAAATACTGAAGTTAACTACTATTAACTATGACCTTGATATTACTATATTATAAAAATCTCATTCTCTTGTACTTTTTTTGAAGAAAAATTGAGACAAATTTTCTGTGTATTCTCTTAAGACTATATCAGTTATGTCTATGAGAGGAAAGCCAAATCTTATGCCAAAAACTATATCCTTCCTCTCTCAAAGAAATAGCAAAAAAAGAAAAAATGAAAGAAAATATAATTAAATTTGTAAATAATGAGCAAATTATCATATAATTGTTTTATAATCAAAATCGTGTCCTCGTGTTTTGTTTTGTTTTTCAATTTAATTTGCTTATGATTACCTATTTTATAAGCTTTACTATTTATTTGATAACTATTTGTGATATCGAGAGAATTTTTTTCTCTATTCAATAGAATTTTTATTAACAAAAAAATATATTTTAAAAGTGAGATTCAATCATATATTTTGTTATAAAACTCAACTAATAATCTTAGAAAGAATGAATAAACAAAATAATTATAATTAAAAGGAAAATAAAGGTAGAATAAAAATATATATAAATTTGAACGTAATCAATGAAGAATTGAATAAATTATTTAAAATAAAGCATTATTTCAATAAATTTTATTGATAAAACAATTATCAAGAAAAAAATAAAATGAATCGAATATAAAAATAATTGAATTAAAAGATATATTTGGAAAAATGCAAATATATTCGAAAATAGAATTAGTTTTTATATTTCATATATTTTATTATATAATTATTTCATAAAAATTATCTTAATATTATGAATATTATCAAACACTATATTATATGAATTTATTTGAAAAGCATTATCTGAAATATTATAGATTTAATGAAAAAATAATGTTGATATTTATGGACCAAAAATCAATTGAAATATAAGAAATTGAAATTTTATTATAAAAAACTTGAAACCAATTGAGTTTATGAGTTTTATAACCTGGTGATAGAATTATCATTATTTATTTGATAAAATAAGTAATAAAATTAATGAAAAAAAAAATTATAAAAATACTTTTTTATTTAAAATCAATATTTGAATCATTAAATTAGTAGAAATTTCAATAAAAATCATCTGAAAACAAAAATTAATTCATATCATTGAGTGTTAAATATGAAAGAGCATACAATGAAAGTCAAAAAATTCAATCTAAACAAATGTTTACCTCAAGATATGATCATTGAATCAATAGATGACATTCTCTACAGAATTGGTTTGTGTTTGACATCAGTTAGAGAACAACCAAAACGTCCGCTCATTTATCACCCGATTCTCAATTTCATTGTATTTAACATCTTTTTTATTCAAAGAGTTGTCACACTTTCATGCGATAACACAGAGATAATTAAATTCTTTGGAGGCGTCGGTCACTTCATTGGTGTTAAACAACACTTTGACATAACTTTAATTTTGTGTTCAATTTTGTTATTGATTTCACAAATACTTTATTACTTTAATTATAGGAATGGTATAAAACCGACATTTCTTCGAATATTCCAAATGATGTCGGGTTTGATTCCACCCAAAGCTATTGGAATGACTGATAAAAAAGAAGTTATAAAACTATTGAAAATTACATCAAAACTCAACACAATATTCACTTTTCATAACAATTATATAATCCCATCGATAGCTTTTGTTTTCTATTTTGTTTTTTATTTATACTATTGTACTTCAAATGAGACATTTGTTTACGGTATTCCAAATACTTTTATTTTCATATTTTGGAGCACATATTTTAGTAATTTCTTTTTTTTTCAATTTATTGTATTTTACATCATTTGTTTGTATCTCAATATGAAAATTAATCGAATGAAAGCTCTTCTGATAGAAATGATACAAAAGAAACGATTCATAAAAATTTCAGGAATTATACAACTTTTTGAATCGATATTCCTTGAGATCAATGAATACAACACCACTTTTTGGTCTAAATTCTTACTTATATTTTGGTTTACAAATGGAGTTATAGCCACTATATTTATTTACATTTGTCTCTTCAAACCATCAAATATTTTCATCAGAATAATCTTAATTTACGCCACTCTTGTTTTAACATTCATTTTTCTATTTCTTATATTTATGGCCTCTTCTGTGACTTTATCTTTGAATAAAACTTATAAAATCCTTAATTCTTTCAAAATAAAGTTTTTCAAAACTAATAAACATATAAATTATATGAAATTGAAGGCAAATTTGAAGGTTGGTTTTAAAATTTAATGATAGTCAATAGCTTTTATTTTATTTATCTAGATCAATAATTTGGTTGAAAGGGTTGCCAAGAAAAAAGCAGGTTTTTCCTGTTGGATACTTTTCACAATTAATTATTTTCAGTGTTATAGAGTGAGTATTAATTGATGATATTTCTTATGTTTGAAATTGTTTTTTAAAAAAAATTCAATAAACAGATCATTTCATTTCTTTTTTGGCTTTTAATGAAAATCATACGATTCAGTCATTAATGAATTAAATTTGATTTTTAATCAAAAAATTGGGGTTATATCAACAAAACAAATGTTATAGTGGTTGACAATAATAATAATTAGATTTATTGATTTACACCAAAAAAATCAATTTTCAAATGAGATATTTTGGTTTTCATTAATTTCCAGAAATAAATCAAATATTATTTCAAAAATATTGTAATCAAATAATATTGTAATTATTTAAAAGATATAATATTTTTCAGTCCAACAAATATTTTATTTATCAACATAGGTAATATTTACATCAAGTTATGTAAATAAATAATTTAATTAATTTTATTCTATCAACAAATCGATATTTTATGTGCAATTTGTTATGTGCGATATATTATTTTTTTATTATATTCTAATATTTTATTATAACCTTTATATCTTATGTCATGAATAATATTGTTAGGTTTGAACATATTTACCGAATATTCTGTTTAATTATATGTTCATACAAAACCTTAACTATTGTTAAATACGAAATAAATTCAGTTATTTCAGTGCCGGCGCTCACCATATGTTTCAACAAAACAGAAGTCATTAAAAACAATACTTTAGTTAAAGAAAAAGATATTAATTCAAACAAAATATTCTCAGATCTAACAGTTGGACAACAATTTCAATCCCTCTATAATTACACCGAAGTATTTGATTTTGTTATGATTCTAAACGAGCAAAGTTTTATGAGAAACAACAACTCTAATGTTTTAGATTATTTCATTTCGGTTGATAAATTGAGCAAGGTACAAACAAGCATTAACTATGGAAAGTAAGTATTTATCCGTTTAATTATGATTATTTATAATTATTAATAACTTAATATTATTAAAATTTATTTATTATTTGTTAGAATTTGTTTTACTTTTCTCTCACAAACTAATGGAGAAAAGGATGAGTTATTTCACATTAAGAATAACCACTATTACCGGGACTACACTACCGACTTGTGGTATATAAAACTCAATATAAGTTTGAGTTCAGCATATATTGCATTACATTCTCGTAAAGAACTTCCCAGAAATGCAATCAAAATGCCTTTCAGAGAATTCCCGCTTAAGAAACAAAGAGAAATAAATTCTTGTTATTATATAGATTTCAGTCGAGTTGTGGTCAACTCTCTGACCCCTCCCTATCAGACCAATTGCTTTGATTATCTAACAATTGGTTACGTCTCTAAAATGGATTGTGTGAATCAGTGTAGAATTGAATTATCAAGATACTATTTCGATGGTCGATGGCCGGGACAGTACTTAACATATAATGAATCCTCGACAGAGACAATGGTTGATATGCTTTCTTTGTTTTATAACTCAAGCTTTTTATCTCTGGATATCATTATTGGAGAACAATGTCAAAGAAGGTGCGATAGAGGACAGGAGTGCACACAAGAGTACTTCAATTTAGAAGTCAAACAATTCATTTATCCCGGTTTCGATACCGAGATAATAGTTATAGTAATACCGACAACCCCTGACCTCATCTATACCCACACACCTATGATTTTGTTCGAGGAATTTGTTTCATATATAGCGAGTTATATGAGCCTATGGTTTGGATTTTCTTTTGTTTTGCTCTCAAATATAATACAAATCGGTTTCAATATTTTTGTGGAAAAACTTAGTGTTTTTAAAGCAATAATTAATATTAAAAATCTTCACTTAAATAGTGTTAAATAAAAAGTTAAATCTAAAATATTTTCAATTTATCTGACCATTTGATCCAAGAATACTTTATTTAACCTGAACTGACTTTTAGTTTTTCGAATTGTTCTGCTCTAAACTAGATTCTGAAACAGATGTGATCTATCCCTGACCTAATCTAGGTATCTTAAAATGTTTTTGAAGTGTTATAAAATCGAAAACTTTCAAAAACCTTGATATTAAATCTTATGTGAAGTAGAAATAATTTTAACAAAAATAAGTTTTTATATTTAATTTTAACGTAATTTGCCTTTTAAAGTGTCATCAGATCATTACTAACGCTCAAAGTTTACCTTGGTATTTTGAGAATTAAAAACGTATTTCACTTAAATATATAAAATGATTAAAATTTTATTTATAATTGAGGGGAAAATTTATTATGTTTTGAAATTGGAATTTCAGGCCTTTTTTAAACACTTTATGGGATGTTCTTATATATACTATATGAGATGTCTGATAGAGAAGACCTTCTACTTGAGCTGGCACAAAGTGCCTGCACGATTTTCTATCAATTTTGATGAACAAATTGAATTTTTCAATGAATATTAACAAATTGAGTAATTAAAAGTGTTTTATTATATTATTTAACTATTTAACAACCTCTAAAAATATAAGCTTGGTATCATTTCAAAAATATTATTATAGAAAATTTAATTACGACATTTTTAAATGCCAATGACCATGAACATTTTAATTATAATTTATTGAATGATTCAGATTTAAAGCTTTAAGAGTTTGATTAATTTAACTAATGTTTCACTCATACAACTATTTCAAAATCTAAATATTTCAATTGATTATAATAAAAATGTTCATGGTCATAAGCAGCTAAAAACCTCATAATTGAAATCTATACAATAATATCTTTATTAAGATATCAAACTCATATTTTTATGAATTTTCATAGAAAGAGATCAAGGTAGTAAGGCAAAAATGATTCATATTTGTTGATATTGAATATTGCAAACTCTATCAAAAATTGAAACTTGAAAATTTGACTGAAAAATCAGGGGTCACATTGGCTATACCCTCCTGTGATTTGGCCAAGGTACCCCTTTCCTTCCTCAAAAGCAACGGTTAAATTAATCAGAGTTGATGTTGAAGTGAACACAATTATACAGTGTCTAAATAAGTCTATATAAGTGTATATAAGTCTATAATTGTTGTCTATAAAGTCACTGAATAACTAAAAAAAAAAAATATTCCAATTATTCAGTGATACTCATAAAGAGATGAAAATCAGAATTCATTGATAAAATTATTGTTTTTTCAATATTTTTTGTATTAAATAATTAAGTAATAATTAAGCGATTATTAAATATTTTAACGAAATAAAAATATAATTAAAGCCATATTTATTGTCAATAAGAATATATTTAATTATTTTTGTCTTAAGAGTCAGACTTTGGAGTCTCAGTCTGTGCTGTTTCCGTATGTGACTCTTTATGAGGAGTTAGACTAAACTCTTGTCCCATAATTTCTTTGCAAAGGGTTTCCACCGCAGGAATCAGTTTAGTTGTGTCCCAATAACCCCACACTTTGAGGGCGTAGTGATGTACGTGATGTACGTTCTTGGTATATTTTCTTTCAAACTTGTCCATAACACAGGCAAGTTTCCAGTTCATATTGCCTTCCTAAAAAATAATCTTGTTCATTTAAACCGGAAAAACAGTCTTACCTGGTCAGTTGACCAAGATAAATGTATTGTTGTCAATAATATGCACAAAACTATAACCAAAATCCCTTTCATTGTTTTTCTGATTAACACATAGTTTTTGTTACTTATATTTATGTAATGTTTTATCATTTAAACAGCTTTTCATGAATACTATTTATCTTCGAGTTATATCTTTCAATATTATAATATATTCAGCTGAAGAAGTTTAAATAAAGTAGCATGATACAAAATAAATGTTGTTTTCTGAGAAATTTTATTTGTTAAGATAAATTTGAATACTTTAATAATATAAAAGTAATTAAAACCTAAAAATATTTCAATTGATTTGATTAAAATTAAATAAATAAAAGAATAACCTTGAATATTAATATTAACTAGAATACTATTGTAAAATTATTTTTGAAAAATATCATTTAAAACAAAGTATTAGAGTTAGCGAGAATGTAATGACCATAAAAGGCATTTTCATTCAATAAAAGTATTAGGTTTATACAAAAATTTCTCGATTTAAAAATTAATAGAAATTTATAAACAATTGATATGTCTTTCTATTGTCACAAATGATTTGTTATATATATTTTTTGTATTCACTTTTTTTCGTTATTCATATTTAAATCTTTTGTTATAAAAACAATAGAAGACTTTTAGCCCCCTTTACTTCCCGCCAGTCTTTTGATGTCTTTTAACTCACTTGATATTTTATTTGAACTTGATTAAATCTAACGTATTTTTAGGACTACTTGCCTTTGTCTGGTGATGACAATTTTCAAGATTATAGTCGAATGTGTTGTCATAACAACTGAAACAGTATTTTTAATAAATATTGAAATTTTTAAAAATAGTATTAACGTTAAAATTTTAAGAATAAAAGCATTGTTATTCTATCATGAGGATTAACAAGTTTAATTTGACAATATATAAAGCTTTCATTCAACAAAATTAATTGTAAAAGTAAAAGTGATGGAAATATTATAATAAGAAAATAATTTAATCTTCAATGAAAATTTAGTTTTTACACTAAATTGGAGTTTGAAAGCATGTCCTCTGATAAATAAAAATGATCAATCTCATATTATTAAAGTTGAAAAAATGAACAGAAATCAATTAAATTTTATTGCAAATGATTACTCAAAGTTATATTAAATTGAAATTTTATAAATAAATTGAGATATTATTGAATATCAGTTAAAATAGTGTAAAAATTGGAAATTATTCATTATGTTTTTATTAGTTTTTAATTTGTGATAATTTTTAATAATCTGATATGAATAAGAGTTAATTTATTGTTGAACATATTTATCGATAACTGTATTTATTAATGTAAATAAATGATTCATAACGATTATAAAATGAGCAAAATTTTCGAAAATTATTACTCAATTCAGTGGATAATAATTTAAATGTAATTTAAATGTTTTGATTGTAATCATTAGTTCATTATTCATATCAACATTTTTGTTTTGACATATAATTTAACATATAAATTGCATTAAACAAAATTAGAGAATATTATCCAAGACATTAAGCGAAGAAAAAATGCATGATATTAATAAACAAAGTTTGAGGTCAAACCCATTAATCACTACATTTACAAAAATTTATCAATAAATTGATAACAATTCAGATATTATCCAATAGATGTTCTTTTAATCGATAGATATTATAATTAAATTTGACTCTTTGGGCTAGATTAAATATGGTTAAATAAAAGTATTGAGAAGAAATATATAGAATAATATACAGTGCTATTAATGTATAACCATTAGTTTAAATAGATTGACAGAATATGGGCATGTCGTTCATTTGAATTTTAAACTAATAATTTATTAGTAATAAATCCTTTGATCCTATTTTTATAGAATTCATATTAACAAACACTTTTGGGAATAATATATGGAATATTTTTAAAATAAAATCAATTCCTGATTTTCAAATGAAATGTATTGCTTTTAATGCACTTTAATTAAAAATGGAAATAAAATTAACCGAAATTCCAGTTTGAAAGTATTATTGACTCATTTGAATGATTTTCATGAAAAGACAACAAAGTAATGAAATGATCTGTTAATAAAAATATTGAATTAAATAAAAAAATTTGTTTTACAGCTGTTTTCATCTGAAATTTTCTTTTTCCCGAATGAAACTCACGTCTCATGCATTCATTTTAATGAACAAAACGGTATTATATTCGAGAAGAGGTAGAATTTCAGATGAAAACAGTTGTAAGGCTTACTTCATAACATCGGAAATAATTAACTGTAAAAAGTCTCCAACAGGAAAACCCTACTTTTCTTTTAGCCACTCTTTCAATCAAATTATTGATCTGGATAATTGTTTAAATTAATAAATTTCAATTTTGAAAACTTACCTTGATATTTGCTTTCAATTTTGATAAATTAATGAGTTTATTGGTTTTAAAAAAGTGTGTTTTAAATGAATTCAAGAGTTTATAAGTTTTATTCACAGATAAAGTCACAGAAGAGGCCATTAGTATAAGGAATAGAAAAATAGAAGAAACGAGAAAAATGGCGTAATTGATGATTGTCTGGAGAATAATTCCCATATCTTTGAATAAAGTGATGTAAAGGAATAATGTGACCATAACTCCATTCGTAAACCAAAATATAATTAAATATTTCGACCAAAAAGTTGTGTTGTAATCACTTATCTCTAGAAATAGTGAATCAAATGATTGAATAATTTTTTGGATTTTTATTAATCGTTTCTTTTGTATCATTTCTTTCAGAAGAGCTTTCATTCGATTGATTTTCATATTGAGATACAAACAAATGATGTAAAATATGATAGATTGAAAGATCCAGGAATTGCCAAAAGTATGGGCAAAAAATATAAAAGACAAAGTGTTTGGAATCCCATAATAAAAGGCATCCATTGGAGTACAATAATAGCCATAAAAACCCATAATCAAATTAATCGCTATCAGTGGTATAATATAATTGTTATGAAAAGTGAATATTGAGTTGAGTTTAGACGTAATTTTCAATAGTCTTCTGATTTCATTTTCATCAGTCATTCCAATAGCTTTGGGCGGAACCAAACCTGACATCATTTGGAATATTCTGAGATATGACGGTTTTATACCATTCCTGTAGTTATAGTAATAAATCAATTGTGAAGTCAATCCCATAATTGAGCACAAAATATAGAATATATCGTAATGTTCTTTGACTCCAATGAAGTGACCGACGCCTCCAAAGTATTTGATTATCTTCTGATCATCGCTTAAAAGTGTGACAATTCTTAGAAATAAAAATAAAGTTAAGAAAATGAAATTAAGTATCGGGTGATGAATGAGTAGACGTTTCGGTTGTTCTCTAACTGATGTCAAACACAAACCAATTCTGTAGAGAATGTCATCAATCAATTCAATGATCATATCTTGAGGTAAACATTTGTTTAGATCTAATTTCTTGACTTCCATATTAAGTTCTTTCATTTTCAACTTTTAACGATTTGAATAAAATTTCGTCATTTGTTTTCTCTTTGAATATCATTCAAGTATTCCAATATATATATTATTTAATATCAATAAAATAATTTCAATTTATATTTTCTGAATTTTATTGTTGAAATTACTATTAAATTAATGTTTTTCCATTCAATTTCAAAAATATATTTCTTTGGTAATGTTTTTATATTCATTTATTTTATTGCTTTTACTCATATATCATGTTATTAACTTATGTTATTATCATTAGATGAAAAATAGATGTAAAATTTATTACCGTTTATTATTTTTGTTTCTAATGGGAATATTATTTATTCAAATTAATTAGAAATTTAGCTCAAATTTAAGCTAATGATATTCTCAAGAATACTCTACTTGAGAAACAATGGTTATTGAAAAGGTTTTGATTACTTTCAGAATAAATATATCAGAAAAGAAACCTTTAATAATATTTGAATAAAATGAGTTTAATTACAATAAAATTTTTTAAAAAAAAAACTTGAATATCCCGATATAATATAAAAATGAAAAA
>JAQFZL010001431.1:0-10450 GCA_034695685.1 Galumna lanceata | reverse complement strand
AATTCCTCCACCTTTTCACTCCCCATAGTTTCCTTATTCCCTTGAACACGTGGTTGATTTTTATGGATAAATTTTTTTTTGAAATTGATTTCAAAGAAAACTGTATAATAAACAAAAACTAGATGTTTGCTATCAAATTGATGTAAATATTTGCCTACACTTTTGCTACTGTAGTTATTTTTGCCTTACTTTTAATTTAGTGGTAATCAATATTAATAATTAATTTTAATATGGATTCAAATGAAAGGCATTTGAAGAGAAAAATTATTGAAATGATTCAACAAAAAGACTCAACAATTGATTACAGAGAAATCAATTCACAAACTGAATATATAAAACCACTTTGATTTGTACTGATATTAAATAAAATTCAATTTTTTTACTCTTAATGTTATAATTGAGGGAATAAGGGAATGAGGGAATCCCTCCATGGAATCCCTTGAGGGAGTAGGGAAGGGAGTGGACTGAAATTCTAAATTGAGAGAAGGGAAGGTCAAAAATTTCAACATTTGGGACCCTAACTCATATATTAAATAAATCAAATGTTTCTCTTCAAAGTTGTGAATAACAAAACAGTAATACATTTAAGGTATAAATTATTAGTAAAGTTTTGGAAATAATTCATACGATTATTATAATATTAAGTCAATAATAATAACTAATTATTAAAAACTTATTTTCAAAAATATTATGAGAATTTAAACAAATAATTTTTAATTCATTTATTGCACGATTACATAATTAGTTGAATTTGATTTTAAAAATAAAGTCTTAAAAATGTCATAAAAGTTGAAAGTTTTGTTCAATATTCTAATTGTCATACAATTGATTTTCACAATTCCATTGAGTGGTGAAGACATTCATTAATTATTTGAAATTTAAAAATCATTTTCTGATTGAAGTCGAGCTTATGTCAGACCCAAATCTATACAATTCAATTAATGAAACAAATTATTTAATATTAAATATGAATAAAAGATAAAACCATTTGTCTATTTGTTTGTGTTCTGGAAGTTCGTAGAAGGCTATACCTATTAGAGCCCAATCGGTTTCGGTTTTTTCCGGTTTCGGTTCAAAGGTTTCGGTTCGGTTTCGGTTTCTGTTTGGTTCCGGTTTGAAAAAAAGGTGGGGTTTTTTTAATCAAAATATATGCAAAAAACCTTTAAATTTGTAATAAAGTCATTCAAATAAGCATTTATTATCGATAATCGAAGTTTTGTCATCAAATAAGAGCACATTTCAACTCAAAAGTGCTCAATAATAAAATGAGATGAAAAAATGATTAAATGACTTAATTTAAGACAATTATATTTCATATCAAAAAATTTTATATTAAAAAAGGTTTTGAATGCTTTCAAAGAGTTTGATATAATAATGAATCGACTGAATATGTAATTTGTAATAAGTGCTCAAAACTCATTAAAATCATTTCGAAATTCAGCAATACTTGTATTTGCAAAGATTTAAGACCTATTAATCCAATTAATGGGAAGGGATTCAAACAATTGGTCAAACAGTTCATATACATTGGATCAAAACAATTTAAACAAAATGCTTTTCATTAGATCTAATTATGATTCATGTAATTAATTAGTAATTTTTTTGTTTTATATTTGAATAAAAAATTGTCAGAAAAAATCGGTTTTTTTCGGTTAATTTCGGTTTTTTTATTTAAAATTTTCGGTTTCGGTTCGGTTTCGGTTCCAGTGTTTCGGTTTCGGTTCAGTTTCGGTTTTAATGCTTCGGTTTCGGTTCGGTTTCGGTTCCTAAAATATGGTAAACTTCGGGCTCTAATGCTTATCAATGCCTTCCGATATAATCATAGGACGAAGACTTGAAATTATATTAAATGAAAAACAAAATACAGTATAACTAATACTCATTTGAATATTAACTCTTGTTTTTTACCATTCATATGATATATCATTGAAAAGAGTTGAAGGATTATTCAATGGCACAAACTTTCCATTACTTCTCATATAAATTAATATAATATAATCGAGGAAAACCTGTCGACCACTAATCGAATGGTAATTACCTCTATTTTTGTTTATCATTTCTTAAGAATTACTGCAAAACTAGAATCGACGCCAAAATTTATTTAAATAATTACCCAAAAAGTTTTCTCAAATTAATTCAAATGTCTTTTAATAAATAAATAATTTATTTGAAATGAGGACTGACTTCAAATCAAATCAATTGGTTTTTAATCGAATTTTATTTCATTAAAATTTCATTTCATTTAATATAGAATTTTATTTAATTCAATTTCAAAGCATTTCAATGAAAATCAAAACCAGTCAATGCTTTTCATATCCGAAATGATTTGAATTTATTTCCAAAAAAGTAAAATTCAATTGATTTGAGGCTAATTTCGGCCAAATATATAACTGAATTACCAGGAAATTGAAGGCCAAATAGATATGCCGTTCCGTTATTTAAAGCCTATCAAAGAAGAGATAGGCTTATGACTAGCCATGAATTAAAGGCAGATAATTCCAGTTTAATCACGACTTAATTTGGTCATGAAGTGATCGTTCATAATCCACGTACAGACAATATCAAGGGGTGGATCACATAATACCAGATCTCTCATAAAACAAATACGAGGCATCAAATTATTAATAAAATGACTTTAAAAGGAAATCCTAACTCTGAAATTCTATCGCTTTTTAATTATTTTAATTACAATACATGAAAATTAATGAGAAATGAATATAATAAAACACAATCAAGCAATAATCAAGCAACAACTAATTCTAACAACAATCAACTTAACTCTATTAAGTGATAAATTCAATGTTAAATACCCTGAGTATGGCTCACAAAACACTATTTGTTGAACAATGTTTTGCATTAATTACAACAAAAACTGAAATTAAAGAATGTTATGAAAGAAAATAAAAATTAATTTATGCGCTGAGCAGTCAGTCGCACACATTCACACGAAATATACCTAGTTACAATTTGCACGAATATCCGTCCACTAATAAGCACGAAAACATTGAATTGAGCTTGATGTTCTCATCTAATGCCATATCTTAAAAAGTGTCTTAACATGCAAACCAAAGCACATTAACTATTGTTAAGTTAAAAAGTTAAATATTTAGACAATTATTATCAATCAGTTCATTGAAACCAAACCATATTTTCAATTAATCTCAAGACTATGAAAGCAGTCTTAGAATAGATTAACATTTTTTTCAATTAACTTTCAAAATAACGAAAGAAAAAACAACAATAAACTTATCAGGACTTTAATAGGTTAGCATTTGTCCTAAAAATATACTCCAATATTGAAATTCAATGTTTTAAAAGGAAAAAAAACAAAATTTAATTTAAATTAGTTCTGATATTATATCAAATGAAAGACAAGTATTTTTGATTTAAATCTCGATTTCTATTTTAAAAACTAATTAATTAAATCAAACGAAAAGATAAAAAACTAATAAACAAAAAACTATATCATATTTTGACACAAATTCGTCAAATCAGGTGATTATGTAATAGATTAGGAAAAACTTAAAAAAATATTTGATTTTTTTTACAAATTTCCTAAAACAGGTACTGATATCCAAACGATAAATACAACGATTAGGCATATTCTCAAAGAAAGCCATAAAACACTTTTGAAAAAAATAAACTTAATCTCTAGAAAAGAGTTGAATCAAATATATTTTCAATTATGAAAACCTAAAGCATTAGCACAGAATAATTTAGTAAAGTTTAGTATAGTATAGTTCGCTCAGAATTAGTGTCAAAATAACCACTGATTACGTGAGGAAACAAAAACTCCAAATAAATATAAATTTTATTTTAATAACTTATAATTCGATTATTATATGTCTGACATGAGAAACTTGTTTCACCAGGTTACTTTTTTGCTATTTTCTGTGCTTTCAATGAATAATTCATAGCAAAGGAGTCCTGAAAATAGCGCATCATTTAGTTATTAGTCCTATTTTTAGTGCTCTTAACTCTTTGAAAGTATGTCCTAAATTGCTTTCAAAAGGCATTTAATAATTTATTCAAATTATTAACTCTGAAATACTTAATAATATTAACACTGAGAACAGTATTAATGTTTGGGAATTCACTTAAAAATCTTGTCATTGAATTTATGAGAAAAAAAAAATAATTAAAGAGAAATCTTATCAACAAAACAATCGATTATTTAGTTGTTTTTGTGGACAAAGAGAACACAAACCAAACCCATATTTTTACTAAAAATAATACAAAACTAAAACAAAACAAAATTGATTTAAAAGAAAAACAAATTGTTTTCCGACAAAAATGATTAAAACAAAACAAATACCGGACTTCATATGAGAAGAACATACTCTCAAGAAATAGAGAATTGAGTCATTATTTTTTGCCAATTGTCTAACTCCTGGTTAACTAATTTCCCAGTAATGGAATTAATCATTTTTCTCATTTCACGAACAAAATAGCAAAAGGAATTCCTAACAGTTCAACAATGAATTGATTTTTCCTCGATTACAGACATCGCTTCCATAAAGATAATTAGAAAAAATTATTGAGGAAAAGGGGTTTTGAGCCAAAGAATCGGAATTATGTTAATTGAATACTTAAAAAGTTATTTCAAGTCTGGAATTCGGGATTATTTGGAAAAATCAAACAAAAATCCATTCGTTTTTTTCCAGATATTATTTGAGCTCAAAAACTATTCGTTTAAAAAATATCTTCAGTTAATTAAAGTAACTTTTGAATGAAGACTTAGCTATCGATCATATGATTAATTAAGAAACGTTTTGTAATTAAATGATTGATTGGATTCACTCAACGATTTGAGAATCAATTTTTAGATCAATTATATTGAAGAGAACAAAACCATCGATTATTTGATAATTTGATAATAATTGTCGATAAGACTGTATGTCAACTAAAAAAAGCAAAAGTTATCGAATATAAGACACAAAAAGTATTACAAAAATTATATTCCGATAATTACTATCGTCTCTAAAAAATAAGACTCGTTATAATTATTGGGAAAATTCAGTTGAAAAGCAAACAAAACGGTTAATATTAATACCTTCTGAACTGTTTTTGGATTGTCTTCGCTTAGATTTCCAACTGAGGAGATTGTTTTGCCACTCTTCCTCCACTTCTTTGATCTTCTCTTTGGTGATCTTCACTTCTTCCGCCAGTTTTATTTGTTCGACAGCCTATTGTTTAGAACAAACAAAACAATCAATAATTTAAACAAAAGTTAAGACACAACTAATGGTTTAAAATGACAACAAATAATGAAAACTCAAACGGAAATACATTTCGTTGAATAAAGAATTGTTAGACAAAGAAACTAAAAAAAAAGTTTGAGTGAAAACATAAAATTGCGGATAAAATGGTGAAAATAGACCACAATTTCTACTGGTTTTCCTACTTTACTACTATTATGATCCGAATCGTTTTGAGTGAAAAAAATGACAAATCAGTCCTTAAATTATCTTATACTCAATACGAATAAATTATAGGTTTCGATATCACGTCTTTGCAGTTATCAAAATATTTTCAGACTTCAAATCAAAAAAAATAAAAGTATTTTTTCAACGAATAAATCTTAAGTATAATTCTCTCTCTCTCTCTCTCTCTCTCTCTCTCTCTCTCTCTCAACGATATAATAAAAAATAGTTTGAAATATCAAACTATAAATCGGAATGAATTAGAATTAATTAAAATCGATTTTAATGAAAGAGTTGACACCTTTTTAACGATAAAAATAGTTGGGAATTGATTTTTATTCGGATAATTCATTATCTGATGACTAGTCTTTGATTTGACATCAAAATTAACAACAATTTTAGAAACTAATGAAAATTCAATGTATTTAAAGCGTTAAATTATCCCCGGATTACAAAACACACATTCAATTTAAGTCTATTTAAGTCTCAAATAATGGATTTGTTTGACTAGACTTAAGACATAATATGTTATTTCATTTCCAATAGGAATTAAATGTCAAATTTGGCACAAAAAAGCATTTCTTTAGAAACTTTTCACAAACAGTGAGAATAAGATCTGACAAAACAGTGAAGATATTAAATAAAAATATACGCAAAACATAAGCACTTAATATATCATTAAAATGTAAAATAATATTCAAATGTCTATCAATTTTGAGGTTTAAATAAATTCAAATAATATTTAAATATTAAACAAACAGCGGATCAGCTCTTAAAAGAAGTTCAGGAAAAAGCATTTAACTAAAGAGCTATACTTTGAATAAAAAACTGATAAATTGTTTAATTATTTAATGACTCAGAGGTATAAGATTTCAATAAAATATTTCAATAAATGTATCAGAAATTACTTCATATGTTTAACACAAATATTGAGTACAATATAACGGATAATCTGAAGGACAATAGGAAATGACTATAAAATTATGATTAGATATGAAACAAATGGGAATTATAAGGGATTAACATTTCTTAGGAAAGGAGGGGATCGAAACTAACCTATACTTAGAGTCAATGGTTTTGTTTGAATAAAACATTTGTAATAAAAGACAAATATTAATGGATAGAGTGTACAAGTGAACTAGTTTCATTTAGTTTACTATCAATTATGAAACCTTCAAAGAGAGGCCAACCGCTGTCTATCCCATAGGTATTAATGGCTGAATAATTTCCCGATATTTTATTGAATTAAAAAATATTTTAAATTAATTATAATTATTATAATAATAAAAGATATCAAATAAAAGACTAAATAATGAAAAGTCATTAAAAGGGAAGGAATGGGAGGAAAGACTTACTTTTTTGCTTAATTCGTTGTTTTGTATTTTGACGAACTGTAATGGATCTGTTCTGGGCATTTTACATCCAGGTCTTATCACTGAGGAGACACTATGGGTTGTAATACAGGCGCCGGGAATGTCATCACCGGATATGCGACGCGATATCGAGTTATTAGTGGAAGAGTTGTCGCACTCCTCGTATTCCTCGTCAGTGGAGTTCCAGCTCTTGTCTGAGTTAATACTGCGCGACATCACAACTGATCTTAAGCTTAAAATACAGTCCTGTGAGCGACAAAAGTAAGCACTCAATTATCGCATCTAATTATACATCAAAACTGTTGCCAACAATAAATCCAATCACTCTTTAAGACATTTTTAGATCTGTTAATCACTTATCAATAATTTGATATTCGCTTCAATTGATTACTGTTTTAGTCGACAATAAACTGATTATTATTTTAAACGATAATAATCTTAAGACACAAATCAGTAGAAGAAAATCAAAACCAAAACAAAACATAAAAACAAACAAAATATTTGATTATTTATTTCAACATTTGTTTTGAGGAAAACAACACTAAAAAAACTTAACACAAATTACCACAAGAAGACTATCCCAGCAAACATTAGTAAAAGTGTCTTTTTGTGTGGTTGTTAGTCTGACAATTGAGCTTGTTCACTTGTTGATTGCCTGTTGATTGGCGGCAATTCAATATATGACCTGTACTCACACTCGTGTAACAGTTAAATGGCTTATTTGATGGTTGAGAGCAGTGGCACCGAAACAACTGATCAGAACAAAACAATTGATGACAGAGAGTACCGCCACCTGTGCTCTACCACTAGTTTTATCTATTGCTGGACTCAATTCCTCAAAACATGATTTGTTGAATAAGAAGTGAACGCTTTTTGTACGCAATTTTCAGCGGATATTAGTCTGACCTCTAAATAACGTCTTTATGTTTGTGTTTAGGCGTAAACATTGAAAACCAGTTTCTCTCTCTTTCAAACATAATAAACAATCAGAAAAAACTCAATACAAAAGTATAGATAAAAATTTTAAGTTTTAGTGAATGACTTACCAAAAACTATGTAAATATTTTATAATATTAGAAATGATAAATACTTTCCGTAGTTTTTGATAAGTTATGTACTAAACCTTTAAAATTTTCTCTTCACTTTTGTATTGAGTTTATATACTCTTATATCAAATTAACTACAATTTAGTACTATTTTATACGAATAGTCATATTTTTTGAATAAAAACTAATATTCAAAAGTAACTGATTTTATGTTTAATTGAAAGCAATATTAAAAAGACTTATTTTTGGCGTTTTGTATATTGAGTTGTGCCTAAACTTAATATATAAGTCAATGGGAGGAATAGAGATGTGTTGAGTCGATATTATATAAACCAAAACAGACGACACATGAGATGATTGCCACAAAACTGCCGGTAAGTCGGCTTCGGTCAGGTTCTGGCGGACAGTCGTCCGACCCATCGATAGCTGTTATACCTGACATCCGCGAAGATGAGGAACAGGCGGTCAAAATGCAAGAAATCATAAACTTATTGGTCGCCGGCGGTTACTTTAGGGCCAGAATTAAAGGACTCAACAATTTTGACAAAGTATTCAAAGACTTATTCCTTAATTACTGTAATTCTTATCACAACTTACCATAAATTTGAACATCAGGTGATTGGAGGCATGAGTTGGGCCATAGAAATGTCAAACCAAGAGCTGGACGTCGACATACTTTTTCAGGAAAGTCTGACAATCGGTCAGAAAATGTACGACATTTGCAAACAATCACTGAATTATCTGAAACTTATTTCTAATTTTCAGAGCTTTGACTGAAAAGATAGTACGGGTATTGCAAAAGATGTCGTGTCCTCATAAGATAGAACCGCATCAAATACAAGGAATGGATTGCATTCATATATTTCCAGGTATTTATTGAAATACCTCTAAATCTTCTAAATCCTCTTAACACGACTTATACTCAAATATTTTGATATTTCAGTCATTCAATGGTTAGTAAAGAAATCACTCGAAACGAGACAACAAATGAGTGAATATATAAAGAGTTACGCCAATTGGCAGTTCAATAGATGCCATCCATCACTGATTGAACAGAATATAGACAATTCCAATACAACACTTAATGCTAATAAATATCCCAAACGTAAGTACAGACATCCGACCCGACATAAAATCAAAGAACCCGATACTAGGATTAGAACAACTCTTCTCGAATACGGAATAACTGGTTTAAGTGAAGAGCCGACTCCAACCCCTGATAAGAGCAGTGGAGCCACTCCTCAACGCAAAGATTCCGACACTCGAATGGTTGAATCACTAATGAATTCAATGCATTCAGAATCGGGAAAAATATCGGCTGCTTTTGTCGGGTCTATAGTTGTCGCACAATCAGAAGAAATACAAAAGTTGGCCGAAGAGTATCACAAAAAGAAGTTGGAGAGAGAAGAGAACAGTATTGAACGACAAGCGAGACTTCTTAGAAGTAAAGTAGAGACGACTCGCAATGAGTTATCTGTTGCCAAACAAAATGAGTCACAAATTAGGGATAAAATTCAATTAATTAGACAACGAATCGAATTAGTCAAAGAAAAACAGGAATCAATTAAACCTAATGATAGCGAAACAGAAGAAGAGAGACAACAAAAACTCAATTTGAGTCAAATTTTAGAGACTTTGAAGAAACAGAAGTCAGAATTTAAACAATTTTGTAGAGAAGAGAAACAAAGACTTGAAAAACAAATCGAAGAATTTTCTAATCAAACGACTGATACCGAAGACGAGTCTGAAGTGTCCACTGAAGTACAAACATATGAGGAAAGACATTCCAAACTTAAGCTGCAATTGGCGGACAATAATAAAAAAGTAGCAAAACTGCAGCGAAAATTTGATGACATTCCCTCTCGGGCTGAGCTCTCCCAATACCAAAAGAGATTCATTGAATTATATAATCAAGGTTTGAATATATTCATATATTGTATCAAAACTAAACCCTTTTGTCCATTAGTTGCGGCTAAACATAATGAGACGAAGAAGTTTTATACCCTTTATAACACACTCGACGACGAGAGGATGTATTTGGAAAAAGAACTCAATTTGATTGGCTCTCTATTGGATAACTTTTATCAGTCAGTTATCCATTAATTTAATAATGAATTTAATTTTGATTAATGTTTGTATTTAGAGCCCAGACTTCAAATAATGTTAGGGAACAGTATTTATCACAATTCGAACAAATTGTCGAAAATATAAATCAGACAAAACTCAAAGTAGAGAACAGAAGACTTACAGAAAAGACAAAACGAGACGAACTGAACGACAGTTACCTCGAATTAATTGAAAAACAGCGCCTTTATTTCAAAGGAATCAAAGACTTCAAAGAGGTTTCTTAAGATTTCATTTGAATTGTCTTTAAAACAATTTTATCATTCAATAGGAGTGCAAAACTAATGAACGACTTATCGCCGAACTCGAGACCAAAAAACAGCAGAAAAATCAAATAAAACATTAATTTTAAAAGTAATGATAATTAATATTATTAAGTAATTAAATTTTTTATTTAATTTTATTTACAAATGAATATTTTGATGCAATCGTTTAAAACAATTATTATTTGTTTTTAAATCAACAATTGTTTTATAGAATAAAA
>JAQFZL010001430.1:0-10451 GCA_034695685.1 Galumna lanceata | reverse complement strand
ATATCGTTATTCAAGGGTTAGAAATGAGAAGAGCTCTCAAGTGTTTCATTTTTAAAATCCACAGAAAATATGTTGTTATCAGATCTGTTAGTGAAGCGTAAGCCTTAGAGCACTTTTCTTGTTTTCGGTTCGTAGTTATCCGCAAAAACCACTCATTTGTCAGGTTTTTTGTCGAGAGATAATATAAATTTTGCTTCAATGTATTCTTACCTTCAATGTATTACTAACTCTTAATGTTGTTTCAGGTTCAATGATTTCCACCACTTTATATAATGAATCTATTTTTCACTACAAATAACTATTTCTTTGACAATATTTTGACTGATTTTTTTCAATGAATAGAAAGTCATTTCGAATGAGAAAAACATACTTAACCTAAAAATTGTTGTCCACCACTGAGAAAGCCAAGAGTCTCGACAGTACGCCATCCGAGATAATTGGAAATTGTCGTCGGATTAGTATTTTTCAATAAAACCGATAATCGGATCAAATAGTGTAAGTCTAAAATGACATTCATTTGTGCGAATTCATCAAAATTCAAGTTATGGTTGACTACAACTCTTCGGAAAATATCGGTCCAATCGATTTCAGGGATCAAACATTTCAATGATTGCAATTGTCTTTCGATTTGGAACTCTTTTCCACTTTTATCTGAAATCTAAGTTAAGTTAAAGTAAATTTGATATTCAGTCAGACTTTTCTCTCGATTTGTGGCATCAATTCAGGCGTTTTGAATGCAAAACAAATGTCAATAAATTCTAATATAAGTGGATATAAAAGCGATCGTATGTTCGCTCATATTATCTCTTAGAAGAACAAACAAAAAGGCGAAGAATTGGTGGACTCTTCGATACATTTATAAGTCGAATGCACTTTAGGATAAAAATGATATCAAGTGTGTAATCAACAGATTTATTCCATGTCTTATGGTATTTGTATTGACTGAGGACTGTCGCTCGAGGTGTTGCCCAAATCGATACTATGTTATATTGATTTTTGGTTTGGGCACAAGTGTTGCCAAATACCAATACCTTTGCTAACTCCGATTCAAACATAATTATTTCCAGTATGCTATCCATTGTCCGGTTATCCCTTTGATCGTTGGCTTTTGCACCTAAAACCAGGGCCACATCGTATATATACTTAGCGTATGACGAGATGTCTTTTGCAACAGACTTTCGCTTTAAATCCATTAGTTTTGAGGACGAGAATATGAATGACGAGTGGGATATCTGTGCGAATATTAGATTATATTTTAAATTCATATTTTCCTTTCCATTAAATTAAAAATTATATTTAGAAAACTAGTTTAATAATTCAAAAATTCATGTAATCATAAGAATAATTAGCCAGACCATTATTTCTAAATAATTAGCTCAATATAAAACAATGTAAGTCTAGACACAGAATATTCTGTTTGTTTACTTATATGGTGTTTCACTTTAATTTGATTATTTTAATTAATTCAATTAATTCTTAACTCAAATTCCTCTATTGTTTTGATAAAATTCCTCTTTCGTTTGCCTCTTATTTTCCAATTAACTGGCCAAGCACATTTTCCACTAAACTGATCAATTAAATTAAATAATTGTGCTAGCGTAAATATAATACCAGGTGTCACGTCTGGTTTGAAAAAACTAATATATTCCTGAAGTTATTTATTACTTTAATTTCTAAATTACCTAATTTTAACCCTCCATTAAGCAACTTGGTAATTACTTGGTTATTTTATTTAATAACATATTTGGAAGATTGATATTTAAGTAATGGTGACTTAACTTCAGTTGTTTTACTGAGTTTTCATTAATAATGTAATCAAAATCAATCAAAACATCTCTTCTTATAAACGATAAGATATAAACGAAAGCATTTTTCCAGTTATCAATATTTGAAGTGTTGTTGAGTAGAGGCCAACCGCCCATTCCGTTCAACCTATCCATTAGTTGCTCGATATTCGATAAATTACTTTCTTTACATTTGTGATACATATTTATAGTTTGCTTTATAATATGCAACTCATTATCGTCTGTGTTGTCTGAGAGGACGGCATCCAAATTAGTATCGATTTGTTGCCTTAATTTTAGAACCCGAAAAAAATCGAAAAAATTGATAGTTAAATCAGGTCAGGTCAGGTCAGGTCAGTTCAGGTCAGTTCAGGTGATAAAATTTTTTTATAGAATTTTCAATATAGGATTTTTGTTGAGGAATTATATCCAGTTTTATTCACAGTTATTATATGAATGATAGGATAGCTTTTAGTCTTTAAAAGTTTCATTGTTTTAATTAAATAAAGAGTTGAATATAGCATAACCTCCGAATAGTTAACCCTCTGAATAGTGAAAACCTCTCATTAATAAACTATCAAATAGATTCAGAGAAGTCCTTTTCCGATTGAAACTCATGTAAATTTAACCTCCCAATAGTGAAGCCCTCTGGTTAGTGAACGAGACTTCTCGTCCCCATGTGTTCACTATTGAGAGGTTTAACTGTATAAGAAGATTTTAAGAAACTTATTTCAAATAGTTGTCACATAATGAAGTTTAAATGAATTCTCTTTATTTAATTCAAATAACTACTACTTTGTTTTACTTAATTAAAGAATTTAATTGAACTGTTAATATCAGGTCAGGTCATTTTAAAGGCTCAGGTCGGGTCATATTTGGTATACCTGAGTTTCACAAAATTGTCATATTCAACGCCTCCATTAGATAAGAGTTGAACAATGTACTCTAGTAAATGAGAGTCTTCCCATCGACCGCACGCATAGTCATAGAAGTTGTCGCACGGACTTACAGTAAAATCAGTTTATATTAGGACTGTTGCAACAAATATTAAGATATATTGTGTGGTTGCAATAACTATTAGGAAATAACCAAACAATTTACAGAATATTTGTTAAAGCATTAACCGCAGAGAACATACCCCTAATAAATTTGTCTTTCTTACAAACATTTCTTTAGGAACAAACAAAGCGGTCACTATTAATGAGTATAACATACACCGCTTTTTACATTTAAAAGCAATAATTTGTTTAGTTCTTTGATTGAACATATCCTAGATGAAAACTGAAAGTTCCTAAAATATGTTTGTTTATTCCTAATAGTTTTTGCAACCATACAATCTTTCCTAATAATTGTTGCTAATAATAAGGGAATAAAATAATATAATAAAAAATAAACTGATTTTACTGTAATGATATATTCAAATATTTTCTCATTTCGGTTGATATCTCATAGCATTCGTCAGTTAAACATAAATTTTCTTTTGGTTCGTAATATTCGTAGTCATATTCGTCGACCAAATTGTTTCTAAATATTAATAAAACATAAGAAACATAGACTAAAGTCATTTCAAATCAATAGAAATGTTTTGAAAATCTATTATTTAGGAAATAAAGTGATTTTTATTTCCCAAATCACTGAATACTAACTCATTTTCGTCGACATTCAACGCTCGCATTGAATCGTTTGATTGATTTCTGCGATTTCCCAATGAATTTGAATTGAATGAAGGCGTCAGATATGACCCAATTCTCTTTTTCTTATTTCTTTCTCTTAGACCCCTATCTGTGAGTCCGTCGTTGACTTTTTTGCACTTCAGATGCTTTACTTGGTGTTCATAGTTACCAAGCAAAATCCAGTTCATTCTATGATCGCACACTATTTGATTGCAGGTTCGGCCCAAATCTACTATATTTAGACTGTTTTCATTGAGGAATGGCTCAAATATTGTTTGGTTAAGAAAAGTAAGGTTTTTATTGCAATGTGTTCGACCAAGGTATATTTTTAATGGTCTATTTACATATTAAGAAGAAATAAATAATTAAAATGTGTTTGAGGTAATAATCGGTGAATACCTTTTTGCGCCTTCAAATGCTTGTAATTGAAAACTATTAGCATTCAAATGGTTTGCCGTTAAATCAATGGTTAGTGTCTTATTTGAGGGCTCATCAAAACTGAATGCTTTAGTTTTAATGTGATTTATTCGATGACTGGAAAGACTCAATGTTCGCAACGCTGGAAGAGATGCAAAAGCTTGAGAGCCGATCGATTGGATGCTAGCGCTCACTCCCAGACCCAACTCTATTTCGGTGAGATTTCTTTGAACACTCTCTTCATTTCTCGGTTTAAATGCTCTTAAAAGTCAAATATGTTTTAAAAATTAATTATAATTAATATTTTCAGACGAATTGATCGACGAAACAGATATTAATTAAAACAAATGAAACAGAGATTTATTTCTGTTTTATTTCGGCTAATAATAAATTACTACTCTTTTGGTACTTCATATGGAACTCTTTCATTGTGCTGATGATGGGCACAGCCTTTCCTCTGAAAGACCATTAAATTTGTTTGAATTCAAATATTTGTTGACTTGTATTAACTCAAATTAATTAATAGAAAAATAACAAAATATTTGACATTTGAATAAATTGCCAAATATTTGAAAAGGAAATTAAGTTTTCAAAATAAAATGAGAGCTAAACTTTGGACAACAATTTAATCTTGCTATTTTGCTATTCAAATAATATAGTCAATCATCTTGCACATTTTTATGCCTTATATGATAAATATTTAGTTAAGGATTTATATGTTCTCTTAAGTAATTGGCTTTAACAAGCCATATATTCAAGCATGGTGAAACTTTTATACCTTATTCACTATCATTAATAGATTCAAGATCTATTTATGTCATTTATCTATCTTAATTATATCACACAATATATTAATAGTTAATCTAAGACTACCTAGGTAACATTTTTGTCTTTTAACAATCGAATAATTCTTCTAAAATTTAAGTCATTTAATGATAATGAATAAAATAAAATGATCTAGACATTATATTCTTGACAAAAAAAATATAAAATAGCTTTAATCTATATAAAAATAAAACAATTTACTATTTAATGATTTGATTTAGTGCATGTAATCTAGGTAACTTTTCAATTATTCATAGTATGTATCATCAGTTATATTGGATGATATTAAAAGGATTTAAAATTTGATGAGTAAATGGAATAACAAGATTAACAAAATATAACTTTCATATATATATACATGTATATATTATATGACAGTACAGTTTTATGAATACCTGTCTGGGATTTTATGAATATTACTGCCAGAGATGACCAGTTTTTGAAGATTCTTTAATAAAGTTATGGATTCAAATAAATTATAATTTGGGTCTTCACTGAGCGATAGATTTGTCGCAAATGCAAACAATTCTTTGATGTTGAGATGAGTACCGAAAAAGGCGTCCCTATGAATGTGTGTCAGTTTGGAACCGCCTAAGAATACGGCGCGGAAACGAATTCCCTTAAATTGATTGGCATTTAGTCGTCTGACAGACCGACTATTCAAATAAAATGTGTCGAAGTCTCGATGGTTTTCAGGAATATATTCAGTCAATTTAGTAAACACTTCATCGATTGATATGTCTGGTCCTCTACAAGATATTTCTCTTGTCGTTGTATTACACATACAAAACGATATTAACGTCTGAGGCGGACATATAACGCATTCCCGACTTTTTATTAATAAAATTATTGATAATATTATGCAAAACAAGAGATGTTTTGCTAACATTTTTCATAAATTTTCAATAATTAATTAAAAATCAATTTTAGCCAAAACTTTAGTCATATATCAAACGGAAAAAAATATATTTTAACTGAATGTATACATATATTTTCATATATATATAATAATCATTAAATTTATCATTAAAATTATCATCAGAATTATCTTGTTTCTTTAATAACAAAAAATAAATCTTAAATCATATTTTATATTAAAAAAAAAAGTTTTTGATTAAACAAATTGCTTACAAAACAACAAATCAAAAGAGATTTAAAAAAAAGAGTACATTCATTAGTCGTAAGTCATTTTTAAAGTGAACAATATAGCCAAGGTCATTTTACAGGCTTAAAATCGATAAAAATCTACATAAAAGACTACTTAAAATTACAAGATTTTAATCATTAGTCTAATGAGAGAATTATTTATTCTGTTCTGAGACTAAAGAAATTCTAAATCAAATAAAAATAAACTGATAATTTAACCATGCTCACTTTTGACATGCTTTAAGAAATCAACTAAAAATAGATAACTTCTAATTTCATTTGATTTTAAGTACTTTAAGTTAATGTCTAAATGAGTTTCGGCCAAATGAGTGGCATCTGTTATCTCATGGGTTATCACATCCTCTACTCATTCAAAATTAGTTCAATAAATAACTCTTCGATTGCAGTGAATATACATTTTGAGTGAATAATTCAGTTATCTCTGCAACAAAAATAGTCATTTTATTTGATGGTTAAACCCTATATTACTCAATAAAACTCAATAAAAGTGATATTCTTTATTCACTAAAGTTTTAGTCACTAAACTTCAGTGTTTTAGGTTTGAATATTAGGCCAAATGTGATGTTTGACTATTTCAACCTTCAATTAAGAGTTCAATATTTTATAAAATTTATAAATATTTATAATTAATGAGAAAAAATGATTCATAAAAAGTTTTTTTGTGGCTTTAATTCAAATATAATTTTCGCTGTTATTTATTTAGACCTCAAAGAAACTAATATAAATATTTGATATAAATCTCATTTTTGCCCAAAACCTTATGTTTTGATAAAACTGTCAAAACTTAAACGAAGACAAATAGATTTATATTTAATATTCGAAAACAAATAATACAAAAGTTTTGGCTTTAATTCAATGAAAGTTAAGAAAAAGAGTCAAATTTATTAAATTCATTAAAAATGAGATATTCTTTTAGTTAATACATTTGTATTAAGTATTAGAAAATTATTATTTGACATAAGAATAAGTGACAAATTTATGTTAATAATCTAAAATACTTAACATGGCTAATTTGTTCTCTTATTAGGCAAATATATCTAATATTTTTGAAAATATATTCATTTTGTGATAAATATTTAAATTAACAAATGAGTGGTTAAGCAGACAAAACATTTAAATAGCATAAGCAAATAACCATGATACTATTTGCTATTATGTTTCATAAAATAATATTATTATTCTAAGAATAAAGTTTTTTGTTGTTGAATATTTTCAATAAATATTTATTTAAATTTTCATATAAAGAAATAAAAATATTTTAAATTTTTTTATTTCCTTAAAAAATGGAAAATAAGACTCCTTTTTGGTTGACTTAAAGAAAATAAAGTACTAGAAGTTATTACCTTGGTACACATTAAGTGTAGTCATGAGAGATAATTTATGAAACTATTTTGACATCAAAGACAACCAAGATATATATCTTATGAAAATTATATGAATTTAACTGAATTAAAATCTATACTGAAATTATACTCAATTTAAAGGAAAAGAAACACAATTAATGGTCAGATATTAATGAATGAAACCTTTGCTTAATAACTACAATCCAAAGAAAAGCTAATGATAACAACAAAAACAATAATTATACCCTGGTCACAAATATTCTTTGTAAAAGTGTTATAATAATAATATGTGTGTATATTAACGTTTACTTATTAACAAAATTAAGAGTATTTTTCATACAAAAACAATTTGTTTTTTTGCAAAAATATAAGTAGTTTTGGTGCGACACAATGTCTAACAAATATCGACTATTTTTCATTTTTTTCAGTCTTTCATATTTCATACTTTTTCTTATCAACAACTGATATGTTTTATATAACCATTAGTTCGGAAATAAATATTATTTCGACAAAAAATTTAAACAAAAACTAATAAAAATACAAATCGATTGGATATCAAATTATTATTTGTTTCAAAATTCAGGTTAAATAATAGGATTTCATTTTTTATGTGAATATAATAGAATATCCTCACAATTGACACAAAAATATTAGATTTAACTTTTTCTCAAACATTTTGAAAATAGATATTTGAATATCAATTTTATAGTAACTCAAACAAATTTTTCATAAAATAAATAATATTATATATATATTTTTCTTCTTTCTATTCAATTATTTTCTTCAAAAGTGCTCTTATTTTGACTCAAAATGTTTGAATAAAACTTTATTTTTTCATAACATTAGAGCTCTTATTTTTTTAAGAAAATCGATGATCACAACAGAGATATGTTTTTGAAATATAAAAAAACTTTTTTTTGAAACACTTGTAAAAGAAAATGTGTGCAAAAACTTAGATTAGCAAGTAACATTAGTAGAAAATATTTTTTTTTCATTTTGATGAACTAGTTATTGTAGAGTTGCCTAAAAAGAAACTTTTCAAACCAGAAAACTTTCTAGAAATATTTCTCTCTGGAATGTCTATTATAGAAGGAAATATTTTTGGAAATATTTCTGGGAATAGCCCTCGAAATATTTCTGAAAAAATTTAATTTATTATCTTATTATAATGAGAAATATTTATAGAAAACTTCTATTTTTCAACACTAATTAGTATTCAAATCTCAAGTGTTTTGAACTGCTTTTAGTTTTGAATTAAGTTTCCATTATTTCTGTCCATTTTCTTCAGTTTTCTCTATAGTATTAAAATGATATTATTTTTGTACTTAAATTAACGACAAATAAAGCGATGAATTTTATATTTGTTTCGTTGAAATATTTTATGATTTCGTTGAAAATAATTAATAAACATTTAAAATATATTAGGGATAAACATGTTTTGACATATGATGACTGTACTAAAGAGTATATTTAACAAAATGTCAATAAATATCTTTAATGAAATTCAGGCTTAGATTTGGGAAATAATTAAGAAATTTGTCTAATAATACAGTGTAACCCCTCTATTATGAAATACTTTCTTACATACAAATTATTATTATTTTGAAATAAAAAAGAAATGAATTAAAGATAGTCGAGTATTTAAAAAATCATTCTTAACTAGTGAAGATATATGTAAACTTTACATTGTAAAGTATAGGTATTTTTAGTGGAAGGTCCACATTGACATGAAAATAATGTACTTCATAAAACATTACGTAATTTTTGGTAACTTATGTTTTGATTTGTGATTTAACAAAATGGCGATTACAAAAGCTATTTAAAACTTATATGATTTACTTATGAAAATACGTTTAATTAAAGCTAATAATTATTATACATTAGCTAATACTATATGTAAATAAGATTTAGTAATTTTTAATTTTAGTTTTTTTTTCATAATTTAATTAATTGAAGTAGACAAGACATTAAAGAAAATACGAAGGTTAAATTATTTTTTTAAAACCAATTGTATTTTATAAATTTAATTTAAATAATATTGATTATAAATAATTTTTAATTAAAACATTCATTACTTTTGTCTATTTATTAATTTATCAAGTGTTTCACAATTAATGTTTAGTTTTAAATATTGTTATATCAAACATATACCATAGCTGCCCCCCTATGGGCTAATTTTTATCCATGGACCTTTCATATGAAATCTTTATAATTAACCTGTCATATAGAAATTATCGGAGAAATATTTCTCATTTTTTCGAGATTTCTTTTTAGGCAACCCTTTCCATAATAAAGAAGTTACACTTTAATTAAATTTGAATGTACTAGATAAATATTTTAGCTAATAAAAGCCATTTGCTCTAATTTCTAGCAATGCTTTTGACGTGCATTCACTAGTCGAGTACACTTCAGAGATTTTAATAAATTATGTTGTTAACTAATTTCCAAATATGTACTTAATATAATGAATGCATCAAGCAAACATTACATTAATTAACTTTATCTGGATTTAATAAATTATCCTTGTTTATTATTACAATAAAGGAAGAATTATCCTAAAATTTAGAGAAAAGTTTGTCTCAAAAGTTAAAACTTTTGGCTTAAACTTTAAATTTTAAACAATTTATTCATTCATTAATAGTCGTTAGTATTGTTTCCAAACTGTATATATTTAAGTATAGCAGTTTTTATGAATGGTGCTGGATATTATGAATTAGTGTTAAAAACAACCATTTATAATATCAAAAATTTGTAATTATTTATATTTAAAAGTTCCAACATTTTTACCTTAATTATAGTGATCACTGATTGGTCACCCATCAAATAGTATAGACTCTATAGTATAGAGTCTATACTATAGAGAATTGACATTTAATACAACATATTAAAAGTGTCAACATAGGGAATGAACTCTTTATTATTATACATTCCTAAAGGGTTCATAATTTCAATAAACTTGGTAATGATATTTGAGAGAACGAATTTTCCTTGAACTTTTCTCCACTTTTTGCCACTTTTCTTCTATCCATACAAATATATTTAAAGAAATTATAAGAATTTATGAAATTAAAAATTTTAACATTTTATTTATGAATAGAAGATAATTAAAAGAAAAATCGAAAAGAAATCGAAAGTTTTGCGTACAGTAATGGGTAGAGATCGGACTTTTATGTGAAATAAAACCTCTTATATTTAATATTATATGTGGCAAAAAAGGGTCAAATAATTATTAAAATATGTAT
>JAQFZL010001429.1:0-10459 GCA_034695685.1 Galumna lanceata | reverse complement strand
TGTAGTGAAAAAGTGAATATTTTTTAAAGAAAAAATTCATAACTTTTAAAATTTTAAATAAGATTTAGAAAACTAATTGAAATGAGTTTTAATTATGTTTAAGAGTTAGTTAACTATTGATTACTTCTGGTTACTATCAATACAAAAAAAATATGAAAACATTATACAAGAGCATTATGTAAGAGCAAAGTTGGCTAAAGATATCAATCTTAGCCTGGTATTTTGCCTATTTTTACGTTTCAGAAGGTATTATGGAATACTCCCCCTTTTTTCGCCATCTTTGATAAAGTCTTTCATCAAGTCTTACATTTGTATATTTGAGTTTTGGATATTTAGTGGACATTTTATGATAAAAGTGTAAAGGATTTCAATGAAACTTACTTTTATTCTTCTTTTATTAATATAACATTTCGGACGAAAAGAAATAAATTTATAGAAATATTTTCCTTCAAATCAATTTCGGGACGACTTTTGAAAAGAAATATTTTTTTATGTTCTGTCAAAACATATTTGCTTTTCTGATCCAAATATCAGTAAAATTGCTCTAAAAGGTAGAAAACATGAATTATTAGACATAAATTCACTTTTCTTTTTATTTAATTAATTCTAATTGACTACAGATTTGCTAAAATTTTGTGACATTTTTTAGGCAGAAATTCAAAACACATTTTTTATGTTACATTTGAAATGAAAAGAGTGTCAGAAAATACTTTTTTTTGTTCATTTTAGTTATGAAAAAGCATTGATTCTCTTCTTATCATTGATTCTTTGCATTGTGAGAAAACTATCATGGTAACCTTGCTAATTACTTAAATAATATGTTCAGAACAAATAACATTTTGAATTTTTACATTTTAATAAACATATTTAAATTTTTAATATCAAGTTTAATAAACATTACTAAACTAGAACTCATTTCTAAGTCATTGAAACTCAGGATTAACTTTTGAGCCATAGTTTTGCTCTTTTTTTGGGTTTTATTGTCCATTATTTTTATTATTTTTTCAATAATTCTTTTGTAGACATTTAAGAGTATTTGTATTAATATTTTAAGAAAATTCCGAATTTTTTCTATTTTTGTTTTCAACAAATAATAAAAAATTCAATAAGAGCTTAAAAGATGCAATTAATACAATTCCTGTACTCCAAAAGTATTTTATTTTCCATTCACTCAATGTTTGAGTCATAAATTTTTAGTTATTTTTTCTGACGAATAAAATAAAATTTATTTAACTTATAAATCATAAAATGAAAAATCTTTGTTTTATAACTTTTATAAAATATTAGAGAAAAAGTGAAAAATAGTACCCATTTTAAGAAAAATTGATAGCAAGGCATTAAGGCATTGGTCACTTTCCTGCTAATTTTATAAACTTTTGTGACAGTTTTGCTGACGATTTATAAAAAAAACTTTTTGATAAAAGTTTAGCTAATTTTATTAGTTTTGATGGATAACATCTCTTTAGCCAAAAAGTCGATTTGCTTTACAACTATTTTTTTTAAAAACAATCGAAAAAACTTTTGTTTTTTTAACTAATGATTGTAAGCGACGACACAACCAATGGTTGTAACCATTGATTAATTGCCTCTTTTTTTTATAAAACAAATCATATTTCAAAAATGATATTAAAAAGCTTAAAATTGTAGTGAAAAATAAAACTTTAGTGTAATTTATAGAATTAGTTACACTATATTTCTGGTGATAAAAAATGCTTTATTCATTTATATGGTCCAATCTTAATTTGCCTAGTTATTAACATGATTGATTAATATGTGATAGTAAGTTTGGATGTAAGTTTGGCAAAATATATGAACAAAATTATAATATAAATAAAATAATGAATGAAAATCATTATTTTTGTGACAAATTATATTCAATATTTAAAATATTATTTATCTGTTATATAACTGATAGTCGATTTGAAGGGTTAAATTTGTGGGCATAAACCTAATATTGTTTGGGGACAACGAATTTACTCGGTAACCAATTGTACTGGATCACTTGACCCGATAAAAAGAATTATATCATTGAAATCTATATGATCAAATGATTCAAGTTAAATCTTTAGAATCCGTGGTTAAATTTTGTTAATATAAACTTATAAGGTAATAAAACAATGATCAGAATCTTTGAAAGATGCTATAAAAGCTTTCAAAAGAAATATAATATTAAAACTTTGTTTGATTAATACCAGGGATGTTAAACAGGGAGGGTATTTCAAAAGAGAGCGAAAAATGGGCAAAATACCCTTTCCCCCTGAGATCACGGACCTTTAACATTCCTGATTAATACTAATGAATTATATAAACCCATTGAGAAACAAAGAAGTGTTGGATATGGTTTGACTTTACTTATAAACTTATATAATAATAAAAATATTTTTTAAGTTTTAATATTAACTTTTATAACAACTTTCAAAGTTTTTGAACACAGTTTTATTATCTTATAAGTTACCACTAGCAAAATTTAACCCCGAATTATGAATCATTTGACCATGTAGATTTCAATGATATAATTCGTTTTATCGGATGATCCAGTGATCACTAGTGGTCACGTGATCCCGTACAAGGTGTTTGTACAGAGTTAGTTATCAATATTAAAATGAACTAAAAAAAGTTAGCTTGAGTAAACTATTATATTTGTTGAAAATTTAATTTAAATCAATAAATTAGAAAAGGCATCTAGCCCAGAAATTTGGCTATCGTTAATTATCTTTCACATTATGGATAATATTTTAAAAGTAAAGAACCCATTCATTAAAAATTATACTTGGTAATTAATTAAATTATAGAAAAATTCCAAATGTTTAATATAATGCAATTTAATTTAAAATATGACATAATTTATATAATATGCTGTATAAGTATTAAACAGAAATAAGTTTAATATATTTAGTTTCTAAATGCTATTAAACAAAAAAAAGTTATAATTTATTTTTTCGTATTTTTTTTTAAAAAACTTCATTGAAATTCATTTTATGAAAAAATATTTAAACGAATAATTCATTTAAGAAATTCTTTAGACTTTATATTTATTGCATTTAAAAAGAGTTTGAATAATGTTTTGGGGGAATAAAACACATATTATTTATGAAAAGTAGCGAAAAAAATATTGAAATAATCAGTTATATAAAAAATGTTGAAAATTGTGGCCAATCTCTACATTTATTTACGAAATCATTGAAGACAACAAAAGCCAAATACAAAACCGAAAATTTCTGAATAAAATTTGCATTTTATCACAATTGTGTTCAGTCACTCAAAACGATTCGGATGAGTCATAACCAGAGATAAGAAGCATAAAAAGTGGCAAAAGAGATGAGAATTTATATATATTTTGAGCAAAACTCGAGGATATCTTTCGTGAATACTTTCATTTGGGTCTCTTTATATCATATATATATCATTGAAAATTGTTGTCATTCAATACTTTAGTCAATTCAATAGCTCTGTCTTCTCAATGGCTTTTCATTTCTTGATGTCTCTGTTATTCAATTTCTTGTTTTGTTTTTCAGCATAACTTTGATTTGCAATCGGAGTTCACTTCATATGAATGTGTTTTCATATCAAAAATCATGATTTAATTCAAAAGAGAAGAACAAAACATTTGAAAATTCGTTTACAAATTCCTTAAAGATTTTAAACATAAAACGAAAGAAAGTCTTATTTGTTGACCGATTCAGACATGAGTTGACAATAGATCTTAATTACTGTCAACGACTCCATTAGTGTTTTGTAAAGAAAACAATTCATTAGTAGTAATCAAAAACACATGAAATATAAGAATACATTTCTGTTTCCCATTTAATCTTTTCTATTTCTAACGACAAAATTAACATTAATTGAACCAATCATTTAATTAATCATGGTCAAATGGTCAAGATCCACTAGAATTAATTATACTAATGGAATTAAATAGTTTATTGATAAACATTTACTGATAGTTGCTAGGTTTTATTTTTCTAGGTAAGTTATAGACTATAACTTATAGTCTAAATTTCATTTTCAAACTGATAGTACCGAAAATATAGAGCATTATTTTAAATGATAACATTTATCATTTGCCGATGGAATGGACCAAAGGAAGGGAAAGGAAAGGAAATGCCCAATTAAAGTGATGGCAATGGGCAACGACTCACTCAGGATTAGTTTTATGCTTACGATCCACAAAATAGTTGTAGGGTTTGATTGCTGACCACTCACTCTTTGACCACAACTACAGTAAAATCAAATGTAAAGTGATTTTAAAACTGACAGAACAGCTGCACAACTAATTTAGTTTTCTGTCTCTGACATTGTGTTTGACATTTTGTTTGGGCGGACGTGTCGTGTATTAGATATTTCCATAAACGACACAAACATTTCCAACTCAAAGAAATGGTCGACAAAAAAACTCTCCAAAAATCTTAAAAAACCGAAAAATAATAGTCGTTTGAAATCATTGTTTTTAAGAGAAATCTCTTATATTCGATACTTTAGTTTTCGCTGATTCTTGAAATTCGTTTGTCTTTTAATAGCGGCAGTTATGGCACCGATAGATCTTTAACTCGAGACCTCGACTCAACTATTTATTTCAAAACACACTTTCCTTTTATTCTTTTTTATAAGGACTTAAGCTATGATCTGTTCCTAAAAAGGATCAGATTTGCAACCATTTCCAAAGCATTTACTGATTACGCCTTTGAGTCAAATAGTATTAGACTTTGAGTATAAACTCAGCTTTTCTTTTGACTCTTCAAAAGTCTTAATGAATTATTGATGAATTATTTTCTTATTTACTCTCAAAATGAACTAAATTTCAAAATATAATTTCAGGAAAAGAATTATTTTATGATTATCTCCAAAGAATTCTAACATAAATGGAAACATTGAAAACATTTTGAGTCAGAGATTCAGCACATTTTGAATATTTAAACAATGAAATCCTTTTCCTAATATATTTCAGACTTACTTTTATGTGAGATATCTCTAAATTTTTTTTTTCATTTATTACTTTTTCTATGTTTCTATTGAAGAAATTTATAACAAATCTTATAAAAGTGAGGGCTTTCTAACAAAACGTTGAGAATAAGTTAGTTGTTAAGTGTTGTGCAAATAATTTGTTAAATTTTGCGAAAAATACTAATAACCAGTTCTTCAAATTTATTTGTTTCTCAAAAAGTATACAATTTTATTCTTATTTTGAATCAAATCAATTAAAGTGCTTTTTATTTTTGCTTGCTAATATCTTATGTAATATGTTCGATTTTCAAGCTCATTTTGGTACTAAAATAAGCGAAATAACATTTCTCGTTGTAGTAGTTATTAGTCAACTCATAAACTATTTTTATATAAAATTATGATTTATTTGTAATGAGACGTCATTTCTATTTTATTTATATTGTTTTTCTAAGAATAGCTCTTCGGCTAATAATTACAGAATTTAACCGCATATTATTCCCCAAATAAAACATTTTGATTTTATTTCTCTCTTTGAGGTCATCATATTTTTCATAATCTTGCAAAAAGACAAATATACGAAATGAATTTAATTCTAAACTATATTATTTTAATTTTCTATTAATAGATATTTCATTGATTTTATTTAATTTTTTTAAATATTTGACTAAAAGTTTGATAATTAATTAAGGTTTATTTTTGACTTTTTGTAAATTATAATTAAATTGAAAACATATCGCAATCACTTACTTAATATGATTTTCAAATTTATCTTTTATCTAAAGACTTAATAAAAGATAAATTTATAAAATTGAATAAAATGTTGTTTTATTTGTAGAATAATATGATATTAAATCGTGAAATGTTTGAAAGAAAGCAAAACCCTTGAATTTTTTTTCTTAAATGGAGAACTGGTTTTATTTATGGACAGAATTCATACTAAAGTCGATTTGAGTGTTGAATATTAGATAAGTGAGTGATTCGATTCCATCTCATTTAACGATTGAACACCAGTTCCAATGCTATCCAGAATACAACTTATTTGTCGACAACGACTTCATAAAAATATTTTTTTAAACTTATAAACGAGTCATACGAATGAGTTCATATTGGGTGCGATAACTTCTCCACTGATTTGTTGGACAGAAATAAAATGAGTTTCTCTTTTTATAGTAAATTATTGATCGCAAAGACAACTAAATTATGTCATTCTCTGTCCTTTAGGTACCAAACAAATACATTTTTACCCAAACTTTGACGTAATTGTATATCAAATAATGGAGAACTTTTAATATAACTGTCGGGTAATTGTTAGCTCTCTCTCTCTCTCTTTTTTTCTTTCTCTCCTCACATAGTCATATAAACAGTAGAATTTTTGACAATACAATGAATAAGTCATTAATTGTTTATCTTAAGATTCAATGATAAATAGTTTTAGAATAATTGATTAGAACTTCTAATTTAGAAGTCATGTAATTTTAATGTACTTTTTTTTTCTTAAATATTCTTAAATATAAAACTTTTTTAAAATTTATGTTTTATATAATTCTTATAAAAGTTATTAAATACAGAAAACTTTACATAACTGTATATAGTTATCATTTTGTTTTAAAAAAAAACTATAGATTGATATAAATAGCCATCACTTGATTTAATCCACTCTTTTTAAACTATATTTCATAAAATTAATGCTCAAAATATGGTTACTCTTATTATGATATATTCTTTTCTGTTTATCTGATCTCAAACTTACTTAATGTTTGAAACCCAAAGTTATACAAAAAATTTTAAACCGATTAAATGCTTTAATGCAACCAAAAGTTCAAAGACTTAAAAAACCGAAAATCATTTATTAACTAATATTAAGTCAAAATAAATTTCGAAAAGTTGTCACAACAAAAGTTAATACAGTTTTTTTCAGTTGAAATTCCGGTTTTACCAAATGATTCTCCTTTTTATCAGATTTCGTTCCCTTTTTCTCATAAACGATTTCCCTTTTATTGACTAAAACTTTTACGCCACTCATACCATTGAATCCATTCTTTTAATTATCACATCTCTTAAATCATGAAGTGTCCTATCATTAGTAACTAATGATTAGTTTTTTGATTGAAGACATTAATCTACATTTCATTCATATTTAAAGTTATTTCACTGAACAATATGTAAACATAGACTTATTATTGACGGGAGTTTGCAATGAGTACAGAGGAATAACATTCGGTAAGAGGGGAATCAAAATGATAAGAGCGGGAATTTCAAATGAAAAACACTGTAACAATTAAGATTTTATTCATTGAATTTAACGAGCAAATTAAAAAATTTATTTAATTTACAACTTATCTGTGATTTAAGTAAATAACATAAAAAACTGAAAAATGTGCATGTTCATAGGTTTAACCGAAAGGGATTAATCGACTATAGATTCTACTCCTAAATGTGAATAAATCGATCAAAGATGAGATATTTTTATAATTTACTTTTATTTTATTTTATTTTTACTATAAATTTACTATTAATGAATTTTATGTTTAGGTATTTTCAATAAAGCCAACCATGCTCAATTTGTTATTTTAGTTTTTATAGTTTTTAGAGATAAATACAGAATCAATTTCTACATCGATTGTATGATAACGTGGATGACTTTATTTTATTTTTGAAAAGGTTGTAAAAATAAAGATAAAATTGATCGAGTTTTCTATAAAAATGAAATAAAGTGAATGTCCTTGCTTACAACATACATATATTGGGAATTTAAAATCGAACTTTTTTTGTTGTCTTACATTTATGTCAAACTTTGACTAAAACTTTACCCCACAATTCGTTGTATATAAACTTGCATATTGTAATATACCGTATATAATATATACTATATATAATGTATTAAACTTTAGTAACTATAGTAAAGTATATGTAAATTCAAGTCTCAATAGAATGCATTCGTAACTCTATTTTAAAAGAATCATTGGATATATTCTAGGCTTATAAATACAACAATTCAAATCTCCAATCAATTTAAGCAAATCAACATTTTTTTACACCTTGATCAAAATAAATTGAATTCAAACTTATCCTCTTTATATAGAATCAAACTTTAATAAACATTAATATTTTCATTAAAATAAAATTAAAAAAAAGTATTAGATTTAATTAAATATATTAGACTCTAATAATTAGTGCATGGTTATATTTTTAATTTATTTTTAATAATTATATTACCTTTGTTGGCCTTATTTCTACTTTTAGTTGAAAAGGTGTCAAATTGAGTCAATTATATTTATTTTTGGAAACTGTTATTCATTGAATTCTATTATACTAAAAGTTAGAATAGAGTCACATCGAACAGTTTAACCTCCGAATAGTGAACCCTCTGAATAGTGAAAACCTCTGATTAATAAACTATCAAATAGAATCAGAGAAGTCCTTTTCCCATTGAAACTCATGTAAACTTAACCTCTCAATAGTGAAACCCTCTAATTAGTGAACTAAACTTGTCGTCCCGAGGCGTTCAATATTGATAGGTTCAACTGTATTGTATTCTCAAAAGCCATTTATTTTGCAAATCAAATGAAATTTTTATTGAACTGAGAAATAGGACTATATGTTTATCTTCTTTTTTTCTCTATTATATCATTGACTTCAAATCATTCAAAGAATCAAATGCAAAGTCAAGAGAATGAGAGGGAGAGAGGGAGGGGAGAGAGAGAGAGAGATTCTCTAAACTAAACAAAAGTTGTGATCAATAGTGAACTGAATAAACAAATTTCAAATAGAATTGATTCGGTTGTAAAGAAAATCAATATTAATAATATTGTTTGAGTTGTTGGCCTCCCTTTCTTTTTAGAAGATAAGGACAAAACTGTGTTTTCAAAGTTTTGAATAAAAGTTTATTTTTCACCATTAGTTGTGACTCACTCTAACAGAAGAGACGTATTCAGAGCACTTTGCAGAGTATTACAGAGTATTAGCACAAATAAGATAAATGTTAATGTTATACATTCTGTTCCCTCAATGACTCGAATTATATAATTTGTTTAAGTTTTTAGACTAGAAGTCACCAAAAAAATTCACTGAACACCACTTGGCTATAAAATAATCATTCTTTACATCCCTTACTATTATTCAAAAGACCGAATCACATCTAATGGGTATTTACTGCGACCACAACTGAACTACAAATGGAATGTTCTTTTTATCTATAATTCTACTATTGTTCAGTCAGAGGATAAATGATTGAAATTATCAGAAAATAAGCATGCACAATTTATTATAATCACATTTCTTAAATTTATTCTGATTGTTTTAAATCAAAGAAAACAAGGAATTTGTTGTGAATTCAGTAAAAGTTTGGTAATCACTGAAAATGAAACTAATATTCTTTGGAATGATTTTGAGTACTTTTATAGTTTAAGGGTATGTTTTGAGGCATTTCAGTACAAATATTATGGTATAATAATGTCATTTAAAGGCATTAGTTGTGCTTCACATTTGTATGAAACAAATGACATAATCTGTCGCTTTTTTTGGTTATGATGTGACTCAAAGGTTCCATTGAGTGACAAATTGATGTCATTTGACTTATGGCTTGATTAGCATTAAATGCCTTCTCCTCTCATATATTTGTATGTTTGAATCCAATGTTTTTAAATCATTTTACATAAAAATACAATTTCTATACAAAAATAAATGCCATTCAAGTAATGCATTATTAATGAAAAGCGCTTTTATTTCAATTCCGAAACTCTTTTCGAATCCAATCAATAAATCAATTATTTGTTTTGAGACAACATTTGCATCAGATTTTGTCTTTGATTTCATTTAACCTGAGATCAAGAGTTTCATTCAGAACACAGAAATCCTTAAATATTTTAAAATCTAAAAGAAGGGAAATTTCCATTAAATTACAGTTAAATTTATATAAACTCTGCTCTAAATAAATCATTTTTCTTTATATAACTTTTATCTTAAAATGGAAATCCATTTCAGATTTTTTGTTAATCCCTTTAAATTTTGATTAGTATTTGTATTTTAAACTCTATCTTAGTTTTCATTTAAAATGAACAAGAATACAATAAGAATACAAGGATATAGCAAGGCTTGATTCGTGACCTAATTCTTCCTATAAGTCAAATATAAATTGTTTTTATTTCCTTTTAATGCATTCTTTGAGGTTTTCGAGTGTAATGTTGACATCTTTTGCCAAAATTTTTACTTAAAATTTTGAAAGTTAACTAAAATATAATTAATAATTATAGTTAACTAAAATATAGTTAGACATTTAGTAAAGCACTGAATTAAATGAATGTCAAACTAGAGACCAAAAAGGGATTCCCTAATCCATGTGGAATCCCTCAATTCCCTACTCCCTCAAGGGAATTTCGAGGGTGGGTGGGTGGATACAAAACAAAACTATATACTACACTTTATTCCGTAAATGTAGTGAAAATGGATTCAGTGGTATAATTGGTGTAAATGTGACCAAAGTTTTAGTCAATAAAAGGGAATTTGTTTATGAGAAAAA
>JAQFZL010001428.1:0-10460 GCA_034695685.1 Galumna lanceata | reverse complement strand
ATTTCGTGTTAGTTTAAACTATGAAAAGTAGCGCTCATTTGTTGCCAAAACTTTTTACAATAATTCTCTTGAAATAATTTTCCTAAAATCCGTTTATTCAATAGTTTTGAAGCTAAAAATTATAACTTTAAGTCAAAAGCATTTAATGTTTAACTTTTGATTTGAAATCAATTCCGTTATGATTTTATTAACAAATAATTATTCAAACTTTAAAAATAGTTTAGTTTATATTCAAATGAAGTTAAGATTCATTTGATTACAACCAAACAGTCGTCTCAACAACTATATGAGTGACTCTCGAGCTTCAAACAGACACTGAAGAGAAATAATGATAGAAATTGGAATAAAAATTAATTAATTTATTTCAAAATTTGTTAAATACAACAGTTATTTATTTACATGAATAATATCTAACATTTATTTTCAATATAATATACAATGAATGTATCATCAATGAAGGCAACATTAATAGTGTAGCAAAAAAGAACTTATCAAAAGGTTTGTTTTCAATACAAAAACAGGTTTTTCACCTCAAATGGACCCAAATTGTTTGGGAAGAAGAAAATAATCAAGATAAAAACAATTTGGTTCGAATTTACAGTTTGTTTTCATTTGAATCGACACTTTTCAAGTTAATCTTTCTTCAAAATCAACTATTAGTTCATCTATAGAGTGAGCAGAGTTTCATTTGACTTATTATTGCTTTATTTGGCAGTTCATCTGTTGTCCTCATCTGAACTTGCAAGGTGAAATTCATTGAAATAATAAATCAAGAATATGAACAAAAACAGTATTAATTCATTGAAAAAATATGGCAGCTAAATCTTCATCAAGTTCAATTTGAATTGACTATTTGGGTGTCACCTCTCGTGACACCTGTTCAACAACTGGTCATTTCCACATTGATTTCACTAAAACAGTTTATTTCACTATTAGTTGACATAATTGTTTGTCACAACACTAAACATGAGTCGCGAGTTGACAGTTGGCTGTCTGTCCTGAGTGTCCGTTTGGAGTGATGTAACGCTGATTCGCTGAATACATTCCGGCCGACAATTGGTTACTATTATTACTGTTATTGTTATTTGTGTTCATAACTGACGACGGATTCGATGTTCTCAAGTATGGGTTCGCGAACGCCAACTGTCGGCCCATAAGAGTGCCATAAGTCGGATCTATCGCATAACTGGCCCTTTGATTGTCTATTGACGACACAATTATGGCGTGTTGTGTGTGAGTGGGCGATATGTTTGAGCTTGGCATTTGCAGGTACTCTTGGGTGTAGTCGTAGGGACCGATCAGTCCATTGGCTTTAGGCTGTAAGTCCTGTAAATAAAATTCGGGTAAATTAACTGTTTTTCACTTTTCAATGGACTCTAAGGGAAAGGATCTTAAAATCAACGAAAAAAACAAAAGTCAAACAAAAATTGAAATTACATTTCGAAGGGACGGGTAGTAATTGAGTGTTTGGGACGGGTTAGTGGTATAGCTATAAATATTCTCGACTACTTGTGCCATTTCAGTGCTCAGGTTGGGATCAGTGCAGCGCTGGTGGTCGTTATCGTCTGGCCAGTGCTGTGACAGAGAACTGGCGGTTCGTATCTCTACTTTGATATCGGAGTCAGCGCCAGAACTTCCCGTATCCATCCCAGCGAGGTGATGGTGTTTGCCGTTAGACGACGAGTTGCTGCCACTGCTCATCACTTGACCCTTCTTCAGGTCATTGTCATAACAGGCGCTCTCATTGAAGCTCTTCTTCCGTTTCAGACATAATATTATTATTATTGTCGACGCGATTATGAATACAATTCCGCAAATTATTATTCCGACGCTCAGAACCAGTGGTGAGAAGTTTGCTGATTTGAGAGTATTATTAGGTATGAACTCTTATTGAGTGTTTCACTTACTTTCTTGGACCAAGGTTATTATCCTTGTGTCAAAACCGAATTCATTCCAAACGGAACAGTTGTAAGAACCAAAGTCCGACTATGAAATAGAGATTAGGTTTAATACAGAAGATAATTATCAACTATTATTAGATGTATTAGAATAAACTTATTTCTTGATAATTGAACAAAACAAACTCACCAGTTTAGATTTTCTAATGACAATCATTGAACGGGTAATAGAGTCGACTTGTGTCGTCTCCTCCACGATCTCAAAGCCCTCGTTGTTATCCAAATCAATAATCTATTGAAAATGTGTTAAAATGAGCATATTTTGTGTGAACTGACCTGAGAGTTATGAGACCACATTATTTTGGACGGTTGAGGCACTGACTCGATGAGACATTCAACTTTAACCGGTTCTCCATCGATGCCATACTGAACGTAAGGCCTTTTTATTTTGGGAGGACCTATTGAACAAACATTGGTTGTTACTTTTGATTGATTTATCAAGTTAAACCATCAAACTGTCAAATTGTACTATCTTATCTCAATAAACTATTTTTGTTTGGCAAGAACCAAACAAAACCATTAATAAAAGAAGATAGGTGCTAAACCTTTAATAAATAATCGAATTTGATATTTGATCTTGATGAATAAAACAAATCTTGTTTATATATATATATTTCTTGTAATCCTTTAGAAAAGAATTAAAAATAAAAGTTAAGACAAACCTTTAATAAAGACCAGAATCGGAGCGGAAATCTCTGTAAATCCTTTGACAGACGCTCTGCACACATATTTTCCCACTTTTTCTTTGCTAATATCACTGATCACAAGCTCTGGTCCTGTGCTGACCACATGACTCGAGCCAAGCATCAGCCAAGTAATGTCTGGACGGGGATTACCATCGACATCACATCGAAGTCGGACATCCTGTCCTAATTCTGCTCCAAAAGCAGTGTCTAACGGTGTTATAAACTGTGGCCCATAAGCGATGTCGAGAGTGTGTTTGGCTTTACTTAAACCAACACTATTGCCAACTTCGCAACTGATTACAACTCCATTCATATCTTTAGTCACTTTATTGATAATGAGTCGCGAGTTGTGGTCTCCGCCTATCAGTTGGTCGTCTCTGAACCACTTATAGACCAATTGGTTTGGGTTTCCAACGGCTTCGCACACGAATTCCACGTTGTCTCCGATCTGTGCCTTTTGTGCGGGTCCTCTGAGTCTGACTTCAGGCGCATATCTCACTTCTGTTCTGATGTGTGCATATCGGGGCTGTTTTAGGGCCGCATTCTCTGAACGACACGTCAGTCGTTTGCCGTCAAACTCTTTGGTGGCGATGAATGTCCACTTTAGGGCTGCATTCCATCGCTTGCCATCACTTAATAGTTGAGTGGTATATGATATGCCAGTTGTGACGGGATTGCCCTCACCATCTAACCAAGTTAACTAATAATTCAAACAAGATTAGGTTAAATATAAAGTTGACAATTGATTGGAAAAGAGTTAGAATTATTACATTTTAAAGTTGAAAAACACTATTTTTATCAAAATAATAAACAACTTTTGAAGATATTTGGAACCCCTGGCTATTCCTGGACTCAAACTGTGTCTAAAAAAATAACTGAATATTTATTTAGAAAATAAGTTGTGATTAATATTAAAGAATTCTAACAAATCTTTGAATAAAAGCAATATTTTAGTCATATTTCGTATTGTCTTTCAATAAATAAAAGCAAAGAAAAACATTTCCAACAAATAGTAGAATAAATCAGTTGAATGACAGCAATACCTCTGCGGGAGGTTTGCCTCCATGTGCTTCACAGGTCAACTCAACAGTCATACCAGCGGTAGTGCGCAGATAATCGCCCTGTGCTCTGGCCTGGACTATCACTGGTGACTCCGGAGACACAAATACAGTGAAGGCCGCGCTCCGTGATCTGACTCCCCGGACGCCCTCCGAAGCTCCCACCTGACACTGAAACACTGCATCGTCTTCCAGTGCCACCGAGTTAATTTGTAATGAAAAATCACCTGAAAATGAATCAGTTTTAGTTGAATATTTTGTCAAAATCATAGCAATATTACCCTCGTCATCACTACCAATCATTAAATATCGCGGGAATCCACTCAGACTTCGTTCTGTTCCCAAACCAAATCCATCTCTTGTCCCTGGCAATGTTATCATGGTTAATTTAATCAAATATTAAATAATATGTTAAAATATATTTGAATATGATCTTGCTAATTGAAATGAAGTAATTCTGACAAACAATTACATATAAGAAAATTAATTTTTGTAAAACTTTAGAGTTAGGCTTTAAGATTGAAGTGAACTTGCTTAAATGAATATAAGTAAATAATGAAAGTAAGTAAATATAGACTATTTAACAATGATTTTAATGAAAAAGTAGATTATTTGATTTGATCTAGTACAAAGATTGTAGTAGAAAATCTAATTAGTTTATTGCTTCTCAACTGAATTAAATATGAAAGAAAACTTCTTGATAAATTAAACAAGTAAACAAGTTCTATTAGAATATAATCTAGATAGAAAAAAGTACTTACATTGAAGTGTTCCAACTTTGTGATCAACTCTACAAGGTAGAATCACTGTATCGCCCACTATAGCTGTCTTATCGCTGGGCTCTATTGCAAAGCGTTGTGGCGACAGATCTGAGAACAGAATAAAGAGAGCATAAGAGAGGGGTAAACAGTGAATAAGACATTCGTCACTATAATATCGATCTAATTGTTTGTGAATCACTTACTCTGTTGGCCATCGATTGCTCTTAAAAGTGTTGTCAAACAAAACGTATAAATCAAAGTCCAACTAAACATTGTTTTTCTCGTTTATCAAAATCTTGGTAAAAGTTTAATTTCTCAAAGTTATCAAGCTCTTGTCTTTTTTTCGTTGTTTATTTCATGGTAAGTCACCAAGATGGAACACCTATAAGGAATGGCAACAATTAAATATTTATCATAATTACTAGATGATTATCTAGAGTAATTAAAAAGTAAAATCCACATTTAGAAGACTATAGATGTGATCGTTTAGAGGATAAACAGAGTAAAGTGTGCACGTGGTTAACAGGAAAATGTGAATTTATTCATTTATTCATAAATAGCTGTTGTAATCAATATTAATAAGAGAACTTTGCACCTTGCTACTTTGCTATATTAGTTCATAGAAACAGAAGAGTAACAATTAATCAATTGATCGATAAATCATTTACACGGCTGTAACAAATGTAATCTTGGCTAATAATCACTAGTTGGCTTATTCCCTATCAAAATGAACTTTAATATCTTATGAATATTCATAAATATTTTAATAATTTTTTCTCAAAACAATTATTTGATTCGCCAGCTATTAGTCAACGGATAAATCTGTTGCTGTGCTGAAGGGCTTAACCAATGGATCGGCTATTAAATATTCATTCAAATTAACCAAGTACAAGTTATCAACTAGTTTTGGTTTTAATGGCTTTTATTCAACTTTAAAGTCAAGTTCTATTGTTTTCAATGAACTTTCAGTCAAAAAGTTAGTCAATTAAAGATGATCAAGCAACAATCATGTAAAACAAAAATAGCTTGATAACGGCAATAACCGGTGTAAAGTGATAGCTGAGAGGCTGTCCTTCAGTATCAATCATCGCTGGCAGAGACAACACTCTTATCTATGGTTTAAGTCACACACATATCATCGAAATATCTCTTCGAGAAATGTTTTTTCTGTGAGTCAGTGCTGTAGTGCCGGCGCTCTCTTAAACAAGAAAGAAAAGCCAACACTCCGTTCACTGATTCCAGAAATAGTTGTCATAACCGGGAAAAGAGTCATATTTCATATCAAAAGTGGGTATTTTAAGAGTCTTGTGCTGAGCGCAAGCCATTAATGCCGGCGCTAACAGTTATCGGCGATAATCCATTGAAGGGATGATCGAAAAAATATATCAAAAAAGTAAATATCAATACATTTATTATCGGACTTTTAACGGCAAAGTCATGTCTCTCCCACTATATCATTATTAATCACTTTTACCACGATTTATGATCCAAGTTTCAACACTATTGGCCAACTGTCATCATTTCCAAGGCCATACTCAACAAGGTTATACAAATATTCAAAATATGCAATTATTTGTTAACTAATTAAAAGTGTTATCAAAATACTTGAGGTTATCAAGATTAACAAGGGAAAGTCCTATCGGAAAGATTTTTATATGATATTATGTGAAATTGAACCAAGTTAATATACATCTTATAAGTTAAACTCATTTCCCATTGAATTCAATTTAAATTAATATTAAAATCAATGAATTTATTAAACAAAGATTTAAAACAAAAGGGATAATAAGCGGACAAAACCTGAAATTTGAATTTGAATGAGAAATGCCATCAAAACGTGTGTCACAAACAAAAGGCGATAAAAAATAAAAGCCATAATTGAATGCAATTTTTGTATGAATTGATGCGAAAAATTACTTCAAATAATAAATTTGATTAAACCTTCAGCTAATTATTATTTATTCCATAATCGTATGAACATGGTCATAGTTCGGACCAAACTTTCCAATTCGCGCGCAATACAATCAAACCTTATTATTAAAAAATAGTTAATAAAACTTTCACAACTAAGCAAGCTATTTTTAAACATTATATTAACAAACTTAATCAAAAAATATTAGCAAATTCAATTTGAAATAAACTAGAACAAATCTATATCCTTAGATTTATTAATCAGTTTTCACTCAGAGAATGAGTGAATTAAAGAGAGGGAGAGAGAGAATATTGAATTGAATGTGAATTAAAGCATAAAATCCTAAAAACAGTGTTTTGTGTGAAATAAACAGTAAATGAATGGTAGAAATGTAATTGAAATTAGTGTCGCATAAACTTAATTAAAGATCGCATCACAAATCTAGAATAATGTGCGAATCGCACCGACAGTTATTCTGAGCGCATAGAGTAGAAACATGTTTTGTTTTACTAGATATACGGATCACTAGGAAAGGGTTGGCACTTCACAGACCAGAATAGTGTAAGAATTGATCCTCAAATGCGAATTTATAGTTCATCCATCAAAATGATGACTAACTGTTTAGTTATTCGCAAATTAACTTTAATTATACTTTTGTCGCCTAAAAGGACCAAGTTTATTCAAGTAGGCTATTATATCCATTTACCTGATTATTGTCGCAATTTTTTCAAAAAATTAAATTTCAACACATCTGACAAAATGTGTGCATAAATTAAAAAAAAATAATTAAAAACGATTAAGAATTTAATAACATTTTCAGAGCCCTTTCCTTATGAACTAACAGTAAACTATAAGAATGATAACTTTGTTTCTCAGAAATCCTTCCCTTTTAAGGTTAAAAAGCAATTATAATATAATTTATTGATCAAATAGATTGATAAGAATGTTGGACAATCTGGCTTAGTTTGGGTTAAATGATGATCGAGTTGTAAACCTGTTCGTTGAGATCAATAGCGATAACTATTGGCTCTAAACGACGAAAGAAGAAAATTTATGATATATTATATGAAGATATTAAATGTGTGGTAAAGAGCGAGAAAGAGATTCATTGAAATATATCTTTTGATTGAATGACTACTAAGAGAGTGAAAGAGAGAGAGAGCGCGCTCTGGCAATGAGTGTCGGCCAACAGAAGAGCGAACAGTAATCATAGAACCGGAAAATTGATGGATAAATAACGAGATTTGCGAATATTTTATTATTATATGATATGTTTGGCAACAGTTTGTATGTAATAAATAGTTTTCTATTCAATGAGATGTTTGAATGGATTGAAAGCCAATAGTATTAGAGATGAGAGAAATATTTCAGACTGAAGTCAGAATCAAAATAATAATCAAATGTTAGGCCATTCCTAACCTATAATTGCAATCATAACTGTCTTCTGTCCGACACTTCTGTCAACACTATTTCATTTATTATTCTTATAGAATATGTCCAACACTTCCACTAAACATATCATTGCCTGAAAATCCTTATAATAGTTAGTAAATGACGGCACTGTCAGCCACTCTTGTAATGAATGCCCAATTCATTTGATCATCATTTTCCTCTTGGGATGAACACTTGACAGATGCCTTACTTATATTTACATCTTCAAAGAAGACATTCTTTACCACTACATGAATCATATGAATATGAAAGACTTGACACAAAATAAGAGTTATTAATAATTGCTTTAATAAATTTAATCTCTTGACTAATCTATGTCTCTAACATACATACCCTCTAATTGTGTTAAAATGTTTAAAATTTTCAGTTTTTCATTCATCTGTCAATACATGAAAAATCAGTTGAAACCAAATATTATCGATATTTCAGTCTTTATTACTAAACTAGCAAATTATTTACATTCAATGTGAGAAAAAGTAGCATGTTTAGCATGTAAACACATTTTTTATTACTTTTATGACAAAAACAATATTTAGTTTTGTTAATATCTCAACCATTTAACAACAAATCAGTTTCAATAAGAAATAATAATGAAATTGAAATTCTTATAAATTGTGTTTTAATTGAAATTCTCGTATAATATAATTCTTGTATTGATTTTATTAATATTTGATTTTTGAAACTAAATTCTTTGTGATGTTCTGTGAAAATGACAATTTTGTCAAATTTACCTCAAATTTATCCCAAAAAGACACATCATTTGAATGGACTGACTTATTAAGTGATAATAAACTGAATTTCAAAACGTGAACTAAATCTCATCAGAAGTAAATCATCAGAAAAGTTGTAAAACAATAAAAGAAAAACCTGTAAAAGAGGAACTTCGCAATGAATTTGTGAAAACACCTGACATAACACTAAAGGTTTATTATAATAAGAGCACAGCATAGGATCCAATTTATTGACATAACCTTTACTCATAAAATAAAGCAAAACACAAAAGGTATGAACAAATGTTTTGTTTATTTATTACATGAATGCAAGCGATGGTCTCATTAGTATTCACAAGAATTTTGTTTATAATTTAATTTTGAAAACTTGAAGCCAAAATGGTCATAACTATGACCATGCTCATTTGTTCAAAATAATTGAAATGTAATTCAATACAAAACATATGCGCTTAAAAATGAGGAAATCGTTGCAATTGTAGACGAATTGCTTGGAAAATATCTCCTCTTTGGGAGAGTAAAGGGTTTAAAAGGTTTGCGACGAAACACTTAAAACTTTTATTATCAAATGTTAATGTCGTGAGCGATGAGTTTTTCGACAATTCTTACACAAATATCTCGCTATAAGTATTGGACCAGAAATAGAATGAAAACATTGATTGGTCAGAAAGAGTAATTGCCAAGGGGGAATTGTTTATCAGGAGGATAATTATGAGCTAAGAATTTATTATCTCGTTGTTTGTAATTAGAAATAAGCATGCTTGTTTCATACTGATTCGAAATTCAAATGGATAACAATTATACTTATTAGAGAGAGAAGTTCTATTGATTAAGTTATACCCTTTTGGCGACACCAGTAATAAAACGATGCCATCATTTATAGCATTTACAGTAGTATTGAATACATTAATTACTTTTGGAGTAATGTCTGGCGTTTTTGAGGTTAGGCTTCGGCTACCAAAATGATTGAGAGACACTTGAAGTCAGTGGACGCTCAGGCAAATAGTTTGGAGAACTGGGAGGAAAAGGGTGTTGTTAACTACTAGTGCGCTAACATTGGCAATAACAGTACTTGTAGTTAATGGACACATCTGGTGACCAAACATTTCACATATAATAGTATTTGTTTGGTTCGCATCACAAACTCATTCGTTTCAAATTGTGGTGCCGACCCTTCACTGCCTCCTTTTCCCTAACAGTATAGCACAGGAACACACAGAAGACATCGAATGGATGTCTAGTCTCTTCTCTGTCTTCACTAATTATTTTTCAAAAATGTGTCCAAACATTTCAAAACACAATTTCCAGACATTTATTCTTTTGTGTCTTATCTTAAAAACAAAGGGGAAGTCATTTAAAGTAATTCCTGTTATTCTGTCCTCTCGTCTTATTTCTGTCCAATTTATGCCGGTTTACAAAATCCAAACAATAATCGGTTCTCTACTAAACTCTGTGCCAACAAAACAAAGAGACAAACATTTGTCTCAATAAAACCATACAAAGACATAACATTAATTAAAAACAGTGACGGCCACAAACTTTCCACCAATTTTACCTTGCTCACCATTCTTCCAAAACAATTTATTTTAAAACTGTACTAGTTTTCAATATTTATAATAATGACTTTTATGTTGGTTTAAGCGAATACATAAAAATGAATTTCAAATTCAAAAATTTACGTTCATTTTATTAACTTAACAGTTAACAGTTCCGGAATATTTAAAATAAAAAATTGGGCAATTACCCCTAGAATCAGCTCTCGAACAATGGAAATGGGCGTGGTTTTCCAAAATTCCCTAGAACCGAAACGAAAAAGTTGAAATACCCCATAAAAATCGAAACATTTAGCCATTTGTAGCAAAAATATCTTATGAAACCAATATATTTAAATTTTTATTTCTAATA
>JAQFZL010001427.1:0-10462 GCA_034695685.1 Galumna lanceata | reverse complement strand
TATGTAACCAATAATATTGAGTTGAAAACTTGTTCAACTTGAATAAGTGTTTTTATTTGTTATACATTTTGTGACCTGAAAAAACGTAATTTTCTTTGTGTAAATTAAGTATAAAAATCTATGTTTTATGTAATATTTTGTCTTCTCTTATAATTTTTACTTTTTTTTATAAACTTTATTTTAAACCAGAAAAACTGTATATTTCTTTACACAGTGGAGTGGTGGTCCGCTCCACTGTCCTCGGCTACATTACCGTTGAGGATGGGTTGGTGGACACCCCATTTATAATAATGTTTTAAGCCTATAATAAGTTTGTTCAACTCGATTTGTAGCTTAATCTATTGTTTCAACCTGATTTTTTATTGTAAAACTAAAAAAATATATTTGAAAATCCCTTAAAATGTATATAAAACTATATAAAAGCTTTTTTGAATTTGCTTGATAACTTGTCCGTTGTTTTTCAAGATGACTCTTTTCCTTTTCATTAATATTATTGATTTATATGAATAAATAGCCTTGATAAATATTTTTTAAAACATATATCTATGAATGCTCTGAAACAAAATTCAATGAGGTTTTTGCGAAAATTTATTCAAAAGTTTCTGATCAAATAAGTTTTCATTAACTTCGAGACATTATATAAGGTGAATATTGAGTCAATTTGAAAAAACTTATTCATATCCATTATTAAGTTATTAACATTTAGAATAGACGATTAAACTAATATTAGGTAAAGAATTTTAAACCTTAAAATATGGAATAAATGATGAGTATTTTTTTATTAATGCTGGGTAATAATATTTGAATTATTAAAGTTTTAGTTAAATGAAGGTGAAAATTTGAACGCTATTTAACAACAAGTTTGCTATTTGAAATATTTTATCATTTTTTTAAAGAATTTTTGAATGTCACCATATTTGTATGAAATTAATTGATTGAGTAAGATGTCTAAAAAACCCAAATTTGAATATGAATTATTCAATTACTGTATTACCTCGGAACATTCATTTGTTTTCTTATTGATGAAGTTGATGAATTTTATCTTTATAAGTTTTTATTCAATTAATTTTCACATAAAATACAGAGACTTTATGAAAAAATGCACTTCCATGGAAAATTTACAATATTATAAAAGACAGCCTTTTAGTCAACAATAGCGACAGCACTACGGCTGCCGCTATGAATGTAAATGAATGACAACTGTTATTAGTTGATATATATTATCAACTGATAGCAGTTGTTATGGGAAAAATCAGGCTTAACTTTAACAGATAAGGAGTGCGGCCATAATTGCACTCTTTATCAGAAAGAATTAAAGAAAACATAAAAACTGAAAAATTGTGGACATTATTCTGAATTTGGTGAACAATAGATCATTCAATCAAATAGTGAGTAATTTTGAAAAATATATAAAATTATTCTGAATTTAACGAGCTAAATTTGATTAATGAAGATGCTCATTAACTAATTTTCCTAGGTCAATAACTGTTTGTTATTCATGTAAACTAATTTTATTAACTATTTTTCAAGGTATATTGTAACAGATTAAATCAATCAGAATAGGAACAAGATTAATAAAACTGACCATGTTGTTAAATGATGCTAAATTATTCTCAACATCAAAATTATCAAGTTCATTTTATCATGTAGATTTATTATGAAAAATGTGATTGAAACAAGAAAGATGTATTTAACCTATTTCATTTAGCAATTAGAAGAATAGAATGTATGGGAATGTAACTAATAATTAACATGGTGCACACAAATATCTTATTACCTTGTTAAAATCCCTGTAATGACTGTAATGTTGGAAAAATTCCCCCCAATGACCATCACTGTTATATGTCTATAGCCGTCACCATTATAGGCATAGGAAAAGCATAGTCAGAGAGGTACAGTGGTTGGGCTATATTTATAGGATTCTAGATTCAGGAAGAAGGATACCAGCGTAAAGAGATGGGAAAGCGGGATATAAATGGGAAACTCGGATACAAACGGGAAACCGATAAAGACGGGAATAAGGGAATTTAGAGCGAGAAACCGAATAGGAGAGACGGGTATCCGGAATATGGTTGCGAGTATTCTGTTTTGAGAGGCGGGTTCCGGTATAATAACCGCTCGGGAAATACTTACACTTTGTCCTCTTCTCCTATTGGTCCTCTTCTTAAGCAGTTCTCACTCTCTCCTCCCCTCGCCTAGTATATAAGGCGAGGAGTTCTGTATGTTTTGTTCAGTTCTTTTCTTGTATTACTTGTGTTAACTTAAATAAAATTAATTTATTTAAAGTTAGTATTAACTCATTTGGCCGTTCAATAGCTCCCGACGGTCATCCGCTCAGGCCGAAGCAAAAGCCATACCGCTCGATGGCATGGCCACGACTATCACCTGCTCGGACTCAATGGATGGACAAATGGATGAAGGGATGGATGGACAGAAGGATGGGTCCCAAGCAGTGAGGCAATAGGCGAGTTGACGACGATTGGAGGACGAGTCGGGGCGTCGGTGACTTACCAATCCTTACATTTGGACATCAGTACGGGTGAGATCAGAGTTGTTCTCAACTCTTGAATCTCTCACAGACCCATTCAAACAAATGTGCTCAAAATTGAATTTGTATGCATTTAATCGGTAGCTATAGTTTTAAATTGATTTTAAATTGTACTTTAATTAATTGAACGGTCAAATGGCCAAACAAATAGAAAGGTTGAAAGGCTCGACTGAGAGAAAGGTTGAAAAACTCGACGGTACTATTAAGTATAATGAAGAGTTGTATTGACCTGACCGGTTCTTCGGAACCAAATAAAAAAGCTTAACGGCTTGACAGTCTTAATTGACTTAATTTTAATTAAGGCCTTAAAATCCCGATATTTCAAAAAGGCTTTCTGAGGCCAATCCAGAACGACCGTATTTAAAGGTCCGACTTAAGTAGGAATCGAAAGACTCTGGATTCCAACACGGGGCTCGCTTAAATGATGAAGCCAAATGTGTAGGAACTCTGGTAAGTTGCCGTCCTCAGCCTTAGGATGAAGTAGTCATCAGAGTTACCCGTTAGGGATAACCTTTCATAACAATCAGGACAAATATTGAACGTGTTTTAGGTCGTTAAGGTCAGCAACACAGAAATTGTAGGAAAAGACACAATATTGAACAGTATGTGGATACGATGAATACCAATCAAAAAAAGTTAACAATATATACAATCATGGTTCATTTAATGCAAAAACAGAGATGATCACCTTATATATAAGAAGAAGGTGGTGACAAAATAGTTCGATGAAAAGGGTTACTACATACATAAAATTTGGTCACCCAAAAGAACAGTCGAGGAATGTTACCGATTGAATTTTTTTAATAATGTTCATACGATAGACTTAATAAATTGGTCACCTTATATAATAGTCTTGTTGAAAATTTTAGAAACTATTACCAGCTAAAATAACCAAGATCAAATCAAAAGCAGAACAAAATAATTTTCATTCATAAATCAATTCTGATTGATTATGAATACAATAAAAACAAATTCAAAGGGGTTTTGACTGTAGATTACCATGCTAATTCTATTGAAAAAACAGAATTTATCATTTTTTCCAATGACATGGGTTAGTGACAGATCAAATAGCAAGTTAAATAATGTTGGTCACTCTTTAAATTAATACAAGTTGATTACCCAATTGAATGAACAAGAAATGTTTACATTGAACCTATTCTTAAATGATCGTATGAAAGATTAAATGAATTTTTGTCATATGATAGAAAAGTCTTGTTGAAAATTTTGATTTAAGTAACTAGTATCAGTAAAGCTAACCAAGATCAAATTAAAAGCAAAACAAAAGATAACTTCCATTCATGAATCAAATTTTATTGATTTTTTTCCAAGAGTTAAATTTAAGGTATAACAGTATTTGAAGGTTTTTCAGTACATTTCAGAAGATGTATGCTGAGACCGTGGTTCTTTGGAAATCTTCCTCCACTAAACTCACATCTTTATTTGAGAGTTATTGGACAGCAACTCTCTGAATGGCGATAGAAATGCCAAACCACACTTAGAGCAAATAAACCTCTTTTTCCTTAGATTCTTTTTCTGGCTCTTCATAGGCTGTTTTTCATCGACTTTTTCTGGACTCTTAATTATTTCTTTCTTCGGTTCTTCTTTCACCCATTTCTTATCCATTGATGGGTCATTAATTATTTTCTTCCTCTCTAGAAGTTTGGCTTCCAAAATTTCAATTTTATCCTTTTTGTTCATTAATTACCGCTTCCAATTCTTTAATTTGCTCAACTTTTTCCATATTCCCTTTAATTTTTGTTTAGTCTTCTCGACATAACTTGATGATTTGTTCTTCAGAAAACAATTTTCCTCCATTTATTCTGTCGTCGATAATTTACAAAATGTTCTCCAATGTACCAATAGAGATGAGATCCTCTTCTCTGAACTCCCATACAGCTATCGTGACCAAATCTGAGATTTCTTTGGACATCAATTTGAGAGAATTCTTGATGTCTTTTAGACTTGAACCTAAATTGGCCATTTTCCTACATAAATATTCAATTCATAATAATTTTTAGAAAAACGAAAATTTGAGTATAATTGACAATTGAATACTTTTAATTTTATCAACAACTTCCAATTCAAACAAAATTTTAACAAAATTGAAAAAAAACTGTGAATCTGAAATCCCTAACGGTTATGTGGATTAAAAAATTTGTTATGAATAAAAATCGACCTTATTAACGCTTATTCAGCCTATATATTACATTAACTTCTATTTTTTAAAATTGATGAAGATAACTTTTATACTCATAAAACTGCTTAATTATATTTAAATCTGAAACAAATTTATCTTATTTTTAATCCTCTTTGTCAGACAAGGCTATTAAAATCCTATCTTGAAAATTTGATTCAATTGAGAAAAATTTTGAGTTAAACTTTAAACTTCAGAAATATTTTTATATAAAAGGATCATTTACCAAAATCATTTACCAAGATCATTTACCAAGATCATTTTTTTTCGATATAATTAATCTAATTTTGTTTTTGAGAACAATTATTTGAATCACTTTATTTGGAATTTATAAGGAAAATAATTAAACAAAAATTTGAGTCTTTCAATTGATACTACAAAGTTTTAAAATACCGATTTCTAATATGAGAACCAAAAAGGTTCTATTCAATTTTAATTTCAGAGGTATAGTTGACTTTATCTTTGAGATGAGAGTTAAGCCATCAGAGAGTTTATCATCAATTGATATCTCGAAACCGATATATTAAACTAATAAAATACTTTAGTTCCGCATAGTTAGAATGAAAGATCGGTTGCGTCTCATCAAAGAAAAATTTTAGTCGGTTCCAGTGGGGAATAGCAAATAACTGGTTGTTATGCTGTGAACAGATGTCAAAATGTCCGTGAGCAAAGTGTGTGTCAATGAATCTTTGGGTAATTTTAGAGAGAAATTATGAAAGCATTAGTTGATAACCAAAGAATTAAGAGAGTTTGAAATTATTGGTTATCATGACTCGGTTTTGAGAGCTGACAAATTTTACTGGAAGTCTTCATCCATTTTTCAAACTTATGACAATAACTTTTACAAGAATTTCTGATCCACTGATAATTGTCAATAGCATCAGTTTTGTTGAAGAAAAGTCTTAAAGAATACCAGTTATGAGACAACATCTCTTAATTAGTAACCCATTGGTTTGAATTGAAGAACACCACTTTGAAAAAGACTGTTCTACTTAGGATGTGCTTTGTGACGATTAATACTAGCGATAATCGGATATCAAATTTAACAATGAAAGTGCATATCGGTAGTGAATAACAATTAGATGAATTGAATTTTCGTCTATTGCTCTGACTACGATAATAGTCTGATCGCTGACTATAATGTAATTTTAACTAGAACACAATGTAGAAGTTTCAGTGATGGTGCCACTCACTATAGAAGATTCAGTGATGGTTACACTCACAATATAAGATTTAGTGAAGGTACCACTACCTGTGGAAGATTCAGTGTTGATGACTAACCTGTGGAAGTTTCAGTGATGATGCCACTCACGGAAGAGGTTTCAGTGATGTAACTACTCACTGTGAAAGATTCAGTGATGAATCCACTCACTGAAGAAGATATAGTGATGGCGCCACTTCCTGAAGAAGATTCAGTGATGAGTTCATTCACTGTAGAAGATTCAGTGATGATGCCACTTTCTGAAGAAGATTCAGTGATGAGTCCACTCACTGTGGAAGATTCAGTGATGAATCCATTCACTGAAGATGATAAAGTGATGGCGCCACTTCCTGAAGAAGATTCAGTGATGAGTCCACTCACTGTAGAAGATTCAGTGATGGGACTACTTTCTGAAGAAGATTCAGTGATGAGTCCACTCACTGTAGAAGATTCAGTGATGAGGCCACTTTCTGAAGAAGATTCAATAATGATGCCGCTCACTGTGGAAGATTCAGTGATGTTGCTACTCACAGAAAAATTTTTTGATGTTGCCACTCAAGGAAAAAGAGTCTGTGATGATTACACCATCCACCAAAGAGTCGGTGTGGATAACATCATCCACAGAAGTGTCAGTGATGGTAACACCCTTCACAGAAGAATCAGTGATGGTTATACCATTAGTAGAAGATGTCGTGATGGCTATACTATTCACAGAAGAAGTGTAGGTGATGGTGTCACTCACAGGAAAAGAGTCTGTAATAGTAACACCATCCACCGAAAAGTCTATGATGATGACACCATCCACGGAAGAGTCAGTGATGGTCACACTATTCACGGAAGAATCAGTGAAAATTACACCGTTCACAAAAGAGTCAGTTATGATTACACCGTTCATCGAAGAATCAGTGATAATGACACTCACAGAAGAATATTCAATGATGGCACCTAATGTAGAAGTTTGAGTAATGGTGGTTTTTTTCTGTAGAATAGTCTGTGATGTTGCCATAAATCTATGATTCCAAACCATATAAATTTGACGTTTTTTCTCAATAATTTCGTTAACGGATCAACAATATATGCATAATTTTTAATAAATATCTTATAATAATTTCCAAGACCTAAAAAAACTTTGAACGTCTCGTATCTTTTAAGGAATAGGGAAATTTTCAACAGATTCTATTTTAGCAGGGTCAGGTTTGATTTCATTCGATGAAATAAGATGTCCTTAATACCTTATATTAGAGCATAAAAATTTACACTTTTTTAAGCCTAAGCGTAAATTATTATGTCTTATTCTATCGAAGAATTGTTTTGAATGGTCTTTATGCTATTCAAAAGATTTACTAAAGATTAAAAAATCATCAAGATATACAACAACAAATTTATATAATAATCCTTTCATTATAAATTCCATCGCTCTTTGAAAATTATCCGAAGCATTGCTTTACCCAAATGGTAGTACTTTTAATTTATGATGACCATCAAAAGTACTAAAAGTTGTTTAAGGTCTATAGGTTTCTTTAACGGAAACGTTCCAATAACCAGATAAAAGGTCCATCACAGAAAAATATTTGCTGTCATTCATTTTATGAATTTTATCTGATTTTAGAGGTAATGGATGACTGTCTTTTATTGTGATAGCATTAGGTTTTCGAAAATCGATGCAAAAACAGATTATACCGTCTTAACTCTTCACCAACACAACTGGAGCTGAATATGGTGGTTGAGATTCTTCAATAACTCTATTTTTTAACATTTCCTCAATTTGTTCTTTGATTATATCTTTTACTTTAGGAGATGTTCTTTAAGGATGAACTTTGATTGGTATATCATTTTCCAGTTTTATTTCGTGTTCAATTCTGACTGCACGTCCTAATTGAGCTGCCGAATCTCCAAACAAATCTCTATAATCTTCTCAAAGTTTTAGTTAATAAGTTCTTACGTCGTCATCATTACTTTCAATATTAAAATCCTGATGACTATAGTTTAATTTTTTGGAATAAGTTATGAGAAAATTTTCATTTTTTTCAGTGATTTTGAACAGTTTTACAAGTTTCAAATTCATGAACAAGGTAATCGGTACAGGTTTAGGATTATATGCATAAATAACTTTATTTTTGATACTCAAAATTGATTCTATTATTTGAAAATTAAAATTTTCTTTAATTCTTTAATCAGGTTTGAAATATCCAATTTCAAATTCATTTCTAATATAGAAATTAAGAAAAAATATAATTTTTGGCTTAATTTCAGTTTCTTCTATTAAGCAAACTTCTTCAAAAATATCTTCGGATATAATCTCCATATGTGACCAACTAAAATAATAAGTATCGAAGTTTATATTCACGCCAAATTTTCTACAAAAATCAATTCCTAATAATGCGTCATATTTCAGATTGTCATGAACATAAAAATCATGAAATTAAATTCCTCCGTCTAATTCGAATTCTATATGAACAGTTATATTCAATTCTGCAAGACTTTGGTCTAAGAGTCTTATATACATTGTTTTTTTAATTTTTGGGTTTAATTCGAATTTTTCAAGTATTTTTATACTTATTAAAGTAATTGTGCTGCCAGTATCCAAAAATGCCGAGAAAATTTGATTAGTTATTTTTAATTTAAACTTTATTGGTGATTGAGAGGTTTGAGGTGAATTATCGGTATAAGTTAAATTAACCTCTGCACCTAATTTCGCTTTGGGTAGTTTCCTGACTTATTAATAGTTTGAAATTCATTGGTTTTATTATTTTTAATTTGACATTCTCTAAAATAGTGCCCTTTCTCATGACAGCTATAACATTCGATTGAATTTTTCCACGAAACTGTCTTAATTTCAGTTTTTGGTTTTTCTATGTTATTTCTTTCCTTAGCTCTGAAATTATTATTTCTCATCTGTTTGATTTCTTCTCTCATTTCCTTTATTTCTTGATTTGTTTTTGAATGCCAGTTGTCAATTTCTCTACTATTCCTTCGATTCCAGTTATTCCTATTAAAATTATTTTTATATTTTATAGGTTTTGGTGGAACCGGTGCGTCTACAAAAGAATTTGTTTGATATTTATATCTCTTTTGTTGCCAATTATTACTTTTTTCTCTTTGATATTTTTACAACTTGATCCACTTCTTCAACCAAATCATAGAGTTCATCGACGGTTTTGACTTTTCGCACCACCTTATAATCGAGAACCTTTTTTTGAATCATTATTCAATCCTTCGTACAAGTGATGCATAATTTCTTTATCATTCATTTTTGGATTTGACATTAAAATTAAGTTTATCTTATCTTCCCAATAATAATCTAAACCAAGTCCTTTCTGTTCAGATCTTATTATATTTTCCGTCAACAATAAGTCATCCTTTGAACAAGTTAATAGCGCGATTAAAGCCTTAGTAAAACTATGCCAATCAGTTATCTAATTACTTGTTCGTTGTATATTAAACCAAGTAAATGTTGGATCTTCAAGTGATTCTATAACTCTTTCAAATTTCCGGTTATCATTGAATCCATTCGCTTCTGAAATGATTTCTTATTAATTGAGCAAGACAGAAGGATCAGTTTTTCCATTATTTTTTTCGGCTCAATCATTCTGCCTAAAGGTGAATATTCCTCATCTGATCTACGAGCCCTTGGATAAAGGGGAGCGCTCACTTCCGGATTGTTCATAAAAGGATTAACTTCTGGTTGTCTCTCTGGATAAATTATACTAAAACTTGCAGATGTCAAGTCGTTTTAATTTTCTGAAGCCAAAGTTTGATGAAATTTTTTTTCGAAGTTTTTTTCGGCCATTTTAATTTTCTTTACAATTTTTATTTTATTTCTTTTTTTATAAATATTTCTTTTGTGTTTTATGTTTCATAATATGTACAGGGTAATTTGTCTGACGTCAATGATTGGTAATACCAGAAATGTTGATGCTTCGGGTATGTGATAACACATATCATCAATTTCAAATTCTTCTAATTGTTTATTTTTATTTGATTTATTTTAATCAAGATTAAGTTCTCTTATTTTGTTAATGATTGCAAAATCATATTTATTTATCGTTTTAAGGACTCTTAGATTTGGTTGTGATGTCCAATTAATCTTATCTAAAGGAATTACCACAGGTTCATTCTTATTTCTAAGTCTATTTCCTTTTTGATCTATTGCAATCAAAAGTAAATTATCAGATGAAACAAAATATTTTCGTTTATTCTCATTAATAATATACCAACTGTTAATAATATTTTTACATTTAGCTTCAAAAACATCTTGTAAAATCATTTTAGTTATTGGTACTTTAATATTAATATTTTCAATCGAAACATAACTAAAAAACCTTGTTCCGTTATGAATATAAATTTCAATTGATTATTTCGATTTCATATTGTCAACTATATGTGGAATTAAACTTCCATAATGAACAGAAATTTTAACTGTACGAAACCGTTTGGTTATGATCAGAGCCGAAACTTATATGGACTAAAAAAGTCTGAAATATGTATGGATTTATGTACTTAAAATCAGCAAAATATG
>JAQFZL010001426.1:0-10462 GCA_034695685.1 Galumna lanceata | reverse complement strand
TCAATATAAAAAAATTTAAAACATTTTCTATTTTTATAACAATAGTTAATATCAGATTCTCGAGAACTCGGAAGGCATAAAAAGTGCGAAAATATGGTAAATGTTTGCTAACAAAACGAATAACAACTTTTTTTGTTAATATTATTGAAAAAAGACATAAAATAATAAATCGTTTGATTAGTATTTTAATAAATTCGTATAAAACTCGGTTTATATAAGAAAGAGATGTCATTATTCGGTCCACTATTTGTCGGGTATGTCTCCCAACCATTCTTTTGGTAGTTTTGGGTGCATTTATAACTTTGTGAACAGCATTTGTGGCAGAATTATAACTGGACTTCACTTTATTGGTGGTTATGTTCGTCGCCTCGTTTATGGTCTCCACTACGGCTTCGATTCCGGTCGCGGTTATGGTCACAGAATTGACGACAGCACTGCTCGCGCTGTTCACTGTCAGTACCTGTAATTTATTAATCTAGATCATATTTATTCAATCAATTAATGTTAGGATTTAATGTTGTTTTAATAGTTAATTTATTGATCTTGCTTATTTAAAATGCATAATAAGTTTTGAGTCTTTTAATATAATGATTACGAATTACTGATAACTTAATTGCATAATACTTATTATAATAAGCAAGGTCAAATCAAATATATTAATAATTTAAAAACATTATTAGAAATGTAATCTTATTCATTAGAAGAAGAGATTTAATTATTTTTTGCAAGTTAACAAAAAACATTCTTGAAATTATTAATGATCAAGCAGAAATAACTTACAAAATATTAGTGATCAATAAATATTATTAATATAATATTAATAATAATAATTATTACCTCATTATTTACAGTTTTTATTCTTTATATTTAACTTAAATAAATCTGAGATATTTTTAATCATAATTTTTATGTTAAATTATTTAATTTTTCTTTAAGAAATTAGATTCAAAGATGATTTTAATTGAAAAATCCATATATTCTATGAATTCTAAAAAATAATCTAGGTAAAGTGAATTATTGTGCAAATATTTATAAAATCCATACCTTTTCAACAACAGATCTCGATATTTGTTCGGCAATTATCTTAAGACTAACCAAAATGGAAACGACTGCCACCACAACACCGGTTGTCAGCAATGGTTTAATTGCCCTCAAATTATCGCTTTTGTCGCACTCTATGGATATGTGTGCGGCCGACAACAAGAATAGAGACAACACTAACAAATCTATTAATCCATTTATCGTTGATGTGATGCCCTTTTCTCGTGCCTTCTTCTCATCGCCGCACAGGTAGGCCAGTATAGCCTCAATGGCATAACGGGCCGGACCTAAAAATGGGAAGAAGTGTACCGCTAACCACAACTGCTGCAGAAATGTTCTGTCCTCCATATTGAACAGAATATGAACAGGAACAAACAATATTGTTTTTATGGTTACCAACGAATATGTCAATTTGAATGTTGTGTACAGAATCACAAGATATAACAAAGTATAACAAGATCACTTTTAAAAATAATGCTTTTTGTTTAAGTTTTAAAACAGTCTAATAAACTGAACTATGAATTCAAAGGAAAGTTCAGATCTTGATTAGAATGTCTGACATTTTGCTCTTCCCTTCTCTACACATGTCTTATCGTTTTTTTTTCGGTGAATTATCTTTTTATTCGTTGATTAGTTTAAACACAAAAAAATAACAGAAAATAATCGTTTGGTTTGAGTCGTGAATTGAAAACTATTTGATTTTCTCTCATTTAGTTTAAGTGTTTTCGCTTCTGATTAGAAGTCATTAGAAGTCATTTCGACACTACTTTTGAACGTTTCTATAGTATTACAGATATTTCACAATTTTCACGATATAAATCTCCCTCCATATGAGTCATATTTATTTATTGACCACCTTGCTCATCTTTATTAGTTCAAATATTGTCAAATTTAGTAATTTTTAAGAATGGCCTTGCTCATATCAATAAGTAATAAAAAATTATTGAAGAAAATCTAAGAAGTCAAATATTTCCACGCAAAGTGGCCTATTTCAATGAACATGGTCTTATTTTAAAGCTTGCTGAATGTAGATATCAATGATACAAAAATTTTCGGCAAATGGCCATTGGTTCTTGGAATATTGAGCAGGTTAAATTTAAGATTTAAGTCATAAATGAAAGATAATTTATGAACTGTTTGTAATGAATAATTTCAATTTGTTAATATTATTTGATTAACATAAGTTTGGTTTATTAAGTTTTAGTTATTTTAGTGAAATTCATTCTAAAAATGAGTAAATTTCAACTTTCATTCATTTTTTCAATTAAGTTAATATTATTGTAAAGTGTGAAAAATAAAACCATTCCTCAACTATGAATAAGCAAACTATACCATTCTATGTCTTACTAATGTACAAGTTAGATCTATTAGTTAATAATATGCTATTTTTGATGGCTTATTCAAAAGTTGAGGAACGGTATTATTTTCCCCACTATACAGAAATTTTACTAAATATATTTACAAAGTTTAAACTATATGTGATAAGCAGTGATAAATAGATCAAATAAAATCTTTCAATTAAGTTTGAAATCATAATTTTAACCTGCCCAATATTCCAAGAATCAATGGTCATTTGCCAAAATTTTTTATCATTGATATTTTCATTAAAGCTTTAAAATAAGACCATGTTCAATAAAATAGGCCAATTTGTGTGAAAATAGTCGACTTCTAAATCAAACACATTGTATAACAAATCAATAAAAATATTTTACACTTTTATAGTCAATATTATCAATAATATCCTTTAGTCAGTGCTTTTCATTTAAAATAATAACAGCAAAAGTGATTCATATTTAGAATTCAAATAAAAATTAAAGGCCTACTTTGAGTTTAACAAGGTTAATTAAGTACTCATATGAGTGAAAAGATAAAATAGGAAATTCATTTAATACAAATAAGTCAAATTATTCTTTGTATATAATGAGAAGTTACCGGCAAATAAAAATAATAGTTAAAATGAACTTGATCAAAAATAATATAATTTGTTTAATCTTTGGTTTTATTTAAACATTTTAATCGATAAAAGTTGTGTTGGTTAAATGAATTAACTAGTTACTTTCTATAATAGTTAATGGATTATCAGATGCTTTTATAAGATATAACAGTAACTCATTTAAACATTAAAACAAAAACTAATAAAATATTCGACAAAACTATCGATGATTTCGATGTAAAAACAGTGAAAAAAATTGAAGGAATCAATCAATAGATGACGTGATGAATGACATAATAGTCGTGATAACAGGCGAGTATACAAAGAGGCTGACCGATGATCAATGATATCCATACGGCTGTGTTGGCGGCGGTGCCATTCAAACTGTTTACAATGATTGCAAATGGTACTTGGAACAACATTCCAAAGAAAGCCCAGTAACCGAACATTTTCAACGGCACAGACACCAAATACTCGTGAAAAAAGGCGGACACCAAAAACACGACTATCGTCACTTGAATTTTAGAGTAGCCAAGACTCAAGAGGGGCTTAAATACATGGCGTACGGCCCAGTTGTGGACAGGAATGTTCCAATTCTTCCAGAAATACTCAACTGATTCAGAGTTCCACCAGTCCCGGTAAAACATTCTGTCCCCAAACCGCAACAGTTCTGCCATAAAGTTTAGAGTCGAGTGGAAATACAGATAAAACCAAATGAGCCAGATACAATGATTGGGCAACTATCATAATATTTGTTTAATTGACCTTGCTTCAATCATTCTTACCGCTAATTTGAGTAGTCTTTCCAACATTCGGGGGTAATCCATCTCTTGAAGGGGTTTCAGTGAATTATTGATTGTGGGAACAATCCATTGTTGAATAAGTGCCATGTTCAATTGAATTAGGAATATCTGAATATTTGCAAATAACAATTAATAAAATAAGCAAGGTACTATTGCACAAACCATTTCAATGAGTCGTTTGATTAAAACACTTTTCCTAATTCGTTCAGAACGAGGAAAGTTCAGTTCATAAGTGAGTGTCGGCGCAAACATAAAATAATATAAATCTTTATAAGTTATGTTATCCGGGTATTGAACAATAGATTGTGAACAGTGACCGTTCAAATGGCTCTTAACATAACCATTTTTGTAGTTTTCATTAGTTTTTATGTCATTATTGTTGTTATTATTATTATTATTGAGAAGAGTTTCAATGTTAGGGGCCGTCAAACAGTCACTACTCTTTCGTCTAATTTTGAATTTATTGTAGGCTTTATTCTTGAGGGCATTTCTACACCAGTTGTTAACCATATGATAAGAGATGAGCTTCAGAAATACCACCGAATAGAGTGTACACGCAATCGAGGCACTGATCGGATGGATTTCAATTGTGAAGACCATAAGAACTGGGAATGTGATGAGTGAACCCAAGTTTGCAATTTGATAGCGAAGGGCTTTCGATTCGTTTATTTCCCACTAAATTTAATCAAGGTAAGTTTGATAAGTTGTGATTAAGTTATATGCACTAAATAACTTTATAAATTCACCATGATATTAATTACTCCTCTAATTCTTTATCCTATTATTAATAAGTTTTAAAGTCATACTAATATTTATTTTATTAAAGAATTTAACTAATATTCTTAAGATAGGTTTTTGACCTCCATTTTATGATGGAAATTGTTTTGTTGATAATGTCGTAAATGTTTAAATGGTTTTATTGTTTGAAAATAGTTATGAAGTAATAATACCTTTGATAATGACTTTTCGATGTGAAATGAAAGTATTATAAATATATTGACTGCGAATTGAGTGAAAAGTGTGGGCCATATGTTTGTGTGTCCCAGAAATAGATTAATTAATTGCTTTGGATCCACCAAAATTCCATATTTGATTAAATTCTCGAGGGCTACCCTTCCAGTAGACAGACCCTGAAACAAATTTTATGGTTAAAATTCCTTTGAAATTTAAGCAAAATTTACAATTAGTTTACTTTGTTATAAGTTTGCTTTTAAAATAACACTATAGTTTTAAAAATATTAGTTTTTTAAAGTTTTGCAAAACTATTGTAATTTTAGACAATAAAAATTATCATGGTTAATTTCGTTAGAAAAAAGATATTTATTAATTAAAACTAATTTGTTCATGAATATTTTTAGTAAATGTTATTGATATTACACTGTATTACAATGTATTGTTCACTAAATTAATAGTCTAGAATCTAGATAATATCTAAAGTGCATGTAATTTATCATAGATAAGTCTAAAATTTAGACTCTAAATAATCAATAATCGAGTACTATCTGATAATTTTCTTGAGGAACTGCCAAAAGATATTTGTCTTCACTTTTGGAGAATTTTTTTATATTTATTTATCAATAACTTTAGAATTACTTATAAAATGTGAAAAAAATATAAATCATTTATTCATTCAAAATGTCAAAAAAATTGATTAATAACTTTTGGCCTGATTTTTAAATAATTTTTATCCACTTCTTTAGGAAATTTCCATAAAATTGCCCAATGGCAATATTCTAATTCTCTAATTATCAGAATAGTTTTAATTATCAAATTTTATTTCCAATAAATTCATTAAGAATTACTTTTAAGTTTTTGTAGAATTCATCGATTATTGAAAAAAAAATAATTTTAAAATTAATAACTAAATAACTAAAAATATCTTTAATTGTATTAGTTTTTACAAATTTTATGTGAAAAGCTGTGCAAATCTCTGTTTTAAAATTGAAAGAAAAAGATTAAAATTCTTATATATTTTATTAAGAAATGTTTGAAAAGTGGGTGAATTGAAAAAAATATTTGAAGGTTAAGTCGATATTATATTGTGATAAGAATTAATGAAAACTAATTGTTTTTAAGCGATATTTAATTATCAATTATTTTATGATATAATAGGATATAATAGTATAAATTATAAGGATTTTATTCAAGAAGAAATTAGATTAAAACAATAAATTGAATACCAGAAGAATTAGTGCCAAGTTTAAAAATCCTCTGTAGTTTTTGAAATCGCTGGAAGCACTGAACAGGGAATCCCTGCATTCATGCAGTCTATCACAAGATTGAGGAAAAATAGTTAATTTAAATCCATAATAATATCTATTAAATTCTATTGTAATAAAAAAGTAACCTTGAATAAATAATACATAGTAACTGATGAACTTGAAATTCATTGATTTGTAGAATTAAATATTTAATTTATATTAATATAATTTATTAAATTATTATTCAAATGCTATTTTGATAAAATTTTAATAAAAATGATTTACTATTATATCAAAACATTAAATATTTGATCAAAAAATATCTTGGTTAATTTTTTTTAAAATAAATAAAACTTAACAATATTTTCAAAATGAATAGACTTACGGTCTGTCGGGTTGTAAAGCCCTTTGAACTTTCTCTTCCCGGTAGGCGTTGGCAACAGATATACTATTAGTCCGCCGAAGTAACCGATAATTGGCTGATGATTTGGCTGGACTTTTATTCCTGGGTGTTTCGTTTTTAACCATAATTAAGTTGTTATGATTCAGGAACAGTTGAAAATACTTTTATCATAATATAAATTATTCAAAATATTTATTTTAAAATGAAATGTATTTTGAATTTTATTTTTATTACAAAAAAAAATCCTTTTCTAAACTTTAGGTTTGGATTAAAAATTTAATTCAATTGATTTATATATCAAATATCTATAGCCTTGAAAGCTATCTATTAGTCTTGAAGACAAGACTCGGAAAATCTAAATAAATATATGATTCGTCTCTCAGTCTTAACTCAATCACTGCTTAACAGAAATGAAGAGAATTTATTTTTATTCACTAAAGAAAGTCATGATTGCAGTTAAAAGTCTACCGTTTATTAATAAACAATATTTTTATTAATAGATGTTAAACAAATTCTGATAGATATTCATATGGTAACAGTCAAACAGTGGGTTAATATCACTTTGTTTATTTACTTGTTAATGCCTCCATACTACCATGTTCATACATAATAGTTCAAACGTCAAACTATGTTTAGTTCAACCAAATTCTCTTCACTTCTGTTGAGCAGTGATTGAGTTAAGACTGAGAGACCAATCATATATTTATTCAGATTTTCCGACTTTAGATCTGAGTTTTATTCGATTTTTATCTTAAATAATGCCTCAGATTATTAACTTGCTAGCTCAGATGATTAAATATAATTTAAACTGAAAAATAATATTAATTATCGACAATATTTTATAATCAATTTGTTTGTTCTTTAATAATGTCGAGCAGTTGTCTAAACATTTTTTAGAAAATGATATCATTTCAAATAAAACACAAGAAAACCTAACAAGTTTATATATAAAGTGGTTGAAATATACTTATTTAATACAAATCTAAATAGATTTTGGTTTCCGATGGAAACCAATTTTTTTTTCGTTGTTTCTATCAGTAAAACGAAGAGTACAGGATATGGAGTTATCAGATATGGTTTAAAAATAGATAAACATTGAATTTTTGGGCACAATTTTTCTCATTTTTCTTATCTAATCAGTGATTTTGTATTGAAGAGAATTGTTGAGTTCTATAACACTCACAACCTTTCAACTATCACTCAGTGATCAGGAGATTGAGCCTATCTTTTAGGACACCTTTCGTGCACTTTTGTTAGGCATTACTTTTTTTTATTAAATGATAGATGAGTTCAGACATAAACAATTTTTTATAAGTCTAACTTGTTATAAGCTATTCATTATTTGAAATAATCTTAGGCTAAAGGAAAAGTTTAACTTTCACTAAGAAAAAAAATCAAATTACTTAACACATTTTTATTGATAAGCTAGCAAATTTTATTTTTACTCATAAACTGTATATATTAATATTTCAATGAAAATATATTTACTAAAATTTAAATTTTTTATAATATTTATTGACATTTGATTTGTTTGGAAAAATAATTTTTTTTTACAAAATTAGTCAAAACCTGAAAAAACATAGAATTGGTTAAAGAATTTTTGTTTAATTTTTCATCTGATATTCAAAGCGATTTCCTCTGAAAAGAATTGACGAAATGAATGAAATGTCAAATGAATGATGAAATTCATTCAAATTGTGTAATAGAACTGAAATTCAAATCTATTTTATAATATTATTGGTAATAGACCTTGATTAAACATAGAGCGTTTCACTACGAGGTAGGCCATCTTCGGGGACTTATATCTTCGAAACTAAAAAAGATAGAGCCATAAACCTGGATGATATTTATATTGGAAATGTCAAATTTGTCTTTTATATCAAATAAAATAATTTATATTATTTGGAAGTTATATAAGGATGATTTGAAAACTTCAACTCAATTTTTTTAAGTGGAAATCAATGGAAAGTTTTTCTGAAATTATTATTATTTTATAGTAATAATAATTTATTATATTTAATATTAAACATAAACTTGACATTTTCAACTCGACATAACGTTCATCCAGTTTTACAGTGATTTCATAAATATAAATAGCCGAATATGGCCTACCTCATAGAGAAATGCCCAGTATTTGAAATAAACAAGATCAATTTCATATAACCTCATTCTTTTGAAATATTTTTCAAATCATATTTTAATTATTAAATAGTTAAAAGATTCTCTTGAATTTTGCTCGACTTATCACTCAATTATTTGTTATCATTAATTAACTGATTTTTCTAATTAATAATTGTAATAGAGTTCAGCTCAAATAAATTCAACAAAACTTTTAGATAAATAATTTTCTAATATTAGTTCTTCTAATCAGTGATCTATCGATAGTTAAAACAAAGATAATCCCCTCATTCATTGCAATCACTTGATATGAAAATAAAAAGTATAATTTAAGAATTGTGCTTAACTCAAATCGTAAGTAATAATTTAACCCAGGAACAATGAAAAATATTGCCCTTCAGTCTATTAGACTTATTAATGACAATTTTTTAAACTTTAATAGTATTTATTTATAGCCTTGGTCAGTGGTTTTCATTATAATGGAATTTTGACCATGATATAATGTAAAAGTGGGTGAAATATTTAGTCTAATAAGTTATTAAAGGGTTCAAATTTCAAATGATCTAGGTAATGATGTTTAAGAAAAAGAATTTCGAGGGCAATTTTTAGGCACTTTTATTCAACTTTAAATTATAATAAATAATCTTTTGATGGGTATTGAACTCAAACAGACAGTCATACGAATGGATTTCTAAAATGTTTAATTTGTTTGATTATAAAGTTTTAAAGAGAATTACAGATTTGTTTGATTTGTTTAATTACTTTTGAAACTCATTTATTTCACTTCAATATGATTTCAAATATTCTCTTAATCACAAAAACAAAATTTTATATATTTTTGATAATTTTATTGAATACAAGTTTTTATTCATTTTTGAATTCAAATAAATAATTAAAAAAAATATTTTTTAAACAAAATGAGAGAAATGTAGGGTTCACTCAAATGTCTTTATTTAAAGGTGTTGTTTTCATAAGTGAGGCTTGAAAATGTGAGCTAGTACAAAATATAATCATGAATAATGTCAAAAACTATTGAACTAATAGAATAGTCACAAGTTTACATATTTTTAACGTAAATTATATTCATTAGTCACTTACCATTAGATAGTATAGAGAATTAAACCTGATAAAATGTATATTAAAGTGTATTAAAGGGTTGAAGTACTCAGTAGTTAAAATAATTGAAGTGTTTTAAAAAGAGCTTGGTAATGATATTGGGTATTCATATTTTAAGGGTACTTTTTTGGGTATTTTTCAACTCCTTTAAGCCTTAATCTATGGATTATTTGTCGATATGTTTCATCTCGAAAGCCATTTGTTTCAATATTTCGGTCCGTTTTCTCCTTCCGTTGAGTTCATTGAGTTGTTGGATATTTGGATGAATTTGTTTGACGACATTATAATAGGTTTCCACTATCGAGACAATGAAACCTAGTGTCCAAAAATTATTAAAATATTATTAAATTAAACTATTATTATGGTATTTAAATTTCCATAAGACATCTAAATTGATTAGTAAATAGATATCTATGTTAGAGTTTTAGATCAAAATAAATGTTTGTGTTTTAACTAATAAATGCATCCCTGAGTGTATAATAACTGGCCATCACTGAATTAAATGTGAAATATTTATTTTCTAAATTCAACCAAAGGTTGAAAATGTCAGCAAATAATTAACTGATATTAACTCATATTTCATGTGATAATCATTAAAATAATATTTCGTTTTGCGATTATTTTAAGGCAAAATAATTTGAATTTATATTAAAAAAAAAAACTTTGGATTTTTGATATTTTCCACTTAAATGCAAATATTCTGAATTCTTATTCAAATACTATTGAATTAATTTGAATATTTAATGAATATATTCAATGAAGTTTTTATTAGAATTGTCAGAATAGTATCTTGTAAGTTTGGAATCAATGTAGATTCTACAGTGTAGAATCTACAGCTTTACTAATC